>JAULBW010019871.1:36892-124971 GCA_032358265.1 Vaucheria bursata | reverse complement strand
TAATTAATGATTCTTTAAAATTTGCTTACATTTATAATGATTTTTTTCCAATAAAAATTCATACTATTTTCACTTTCTTTTATACTATAGAATCTTATTTCTCAGCGTTTTTTTGCAGAAATAGTCTACTAATAATCTAGTAATTAATGATTCTTTAAAATTTGCTTACATTTATAATGATTTTTTTCCAATAAAAATTCATACTATTTTCACTTTCAGTGCAGTTCGTTAGCTATATATACTGTAAATGCATATTAATTATATATATATATATATATATATCAATTACTTTTTAAAATTTTTAACTTGTTAATCATGTTATTCTATGGATTTTTCTTATATGCTTTTTATTTGAAGGACATGGACACTGACAAGTACTTAGAATTGTCACCAAAATATTTTTTGAAGCAGGTGAAAAGTGTATATTCGTTCTCCAAAAGTCAATCAAAATGCATCTCTTTTTGAATTAGTACTGTTAGGTGCAACGAATATTTATACATTTCTTATTATATTGCAAATCTATTCATATTCGATTCCATAAAAATGTTAACTGACATAGCATGGCAGTTTATGGGTTACTATTGAAAAATGACCAAGAAAGTTTAGTTAGTTATATGTATAATATTTACATAAAGATTTCAAGTGTCCTATATTAAAAATTTTGTAATGATTCAGTTATGTATTTCATGCGAAAACTTTAAAATCATGCTCTTTTTTAGTGGCCAGGAAATTTAAGCCTCTTATGTGTTGTTTCACAATCTGGAATGTTTCGACTATATGATGTGCAATCATGTCGAGAGTTGCTCTGTTATAAAATTGCAATTGGACCAATTGTTGAAGCCGAAATTGACATTGAAAGGTAAATTAATGCATAAAAAGTTTTTTGTTTGTAACAAGGTACCAATTTTGAATAGCAAGCATTGTTTTCTTTGAATTTGGATATTTTTTATTTAGTTTATTGGTAAAAATCGATATTTCTGTTTTTGGAATGGTATTTACTTTTTTTATACACTGTCATTTCACTTTAGGTGATAATTTTTTATTTTATGTTTTAATGGAGGAATTTTGAAGTAACTTTTACTTCTTATTCGCCACGATATTTCAATAATGTTGCCGAAATATTAATTGCTTTCTTCAATAAATAGGCTTCTAAGAATAGTTTTACATTGTTCGAATGGCATAGGCATAATTGTCGAAAATTGAGAAACTTTTTTCATCAGATCATCTTATTTTCACAACTTTTTCTCAAAATCAGCTTGAAACTTCTCGACAAAACTTGAAATATATTTTCGTCTCTTTCTTTTTAGAGGAGATCTTCTATGTCTGACATTAACCAGCGTAATTCGAGTTGGAATTGTCCCGCATAAGCTGAGAAGTTGGGTTGAAGTTACTATGGGTGAACCAGAATTGGCTAGTCGAGCTGCATTGTTTGAAGTTTGAAAATTCTAACGAATAGTTGTTATCCGCATATAAATATTATACACTATAGTGCGGTAACTTCTGGTGAGTATTTATGAAAATAAAGGCATATTTTTGATATTACCTCAACTTCATATTTCTTAGCGGTCATATATATAATATAACATAATTTATTCTATTGCTTCTCCGCATTTATCTGTTATGAACAAATCCTATATTAAGTTTGATATTTCTTTTTTTTGTACTTTGGCACTGGATGAATCATTTGTGAACATTGCACATTTTTAGGATTGTTGCTCTATTAGCTTGCACATCTTATTGGTCGCTTAAAAATTTCAATTTGATTTGTATAAAAGAGTTGTATATTACACTTGCAGCAATTATTTAAATATATATATATATATATTTTTTGTGAAAGTAAAAACAAGGTTAAGGAGATTAGTTTTAACATAGCTGTATACTAAAAGTAAAAAGAAGGATGGGGAGGAAACAGAAGCAAATATGAGAAACTTGAAATTGTGTTAAAGATAAAAGTACATCTCCAAAATCTCAGTTGAATTATACTGGAAATATTCATTATAAATAATAAACATTGTTTTGAAATGATTAGTAAGTGACAGTAGTGTTTAATCGTTGAAGATTTGAAACCCCCTTTTCCCATGTTATGAAGTCCTCCATGAGAAATTGTTGTTTGAAACAAAAATGGAAGGATTACTATCTTGCTGCACTCTTGTGCAAATACAGAGCAAAACAAATTGTCTTTCGGATAAAAAACTGATATAACGGATGCATCCTGGACAGTAGAAAAGAATGCATTGTCTTGGACAAAGTTTTCATTATGTTAGGAATTAACTCCCTTAGGGATTAATACTATTTTTATAGTTGCAGTCAGTTAATGTTTATGACATTCCAAGTAAATTGACTGCACAGATTTTAGTAGGGTTATATATTTTGTTGTGTTGATGAAGTTAGTTCACTTCTATCAACACAATTAGTACATGATAAATGCACATATTTCTGTCACAGTTTCTTGTGCTTTATTGTATTTCATGTTTCTAACACCAGATATCAACTTGTATTATGAATCAAGTCTTTTTCTACTTATAACTGCAGGTATTCCTCTGGAATATTCTCAAAAGTGTCTAGTCACATAATATTTCTGAATTAAGAAATGTTGTGTTGGAAGTGTAGTCATTTTTTGTAATGCAGCTCAAGATGTTAATGTATATTTGAAGTACCACTTTCTTGCATTGTTTGCATTTCTTACCGTATGTCACAACGCCATTTTAAAATAGTTTTGATAAACATTAAAGTTGTTAGCAATCACCTTATACGCTCGAATTGCATATAAAAATGCCTTGCTAAATTTAATGACCTTTACACCCTCTTTTACTCAGGATGTCAATTATTTCTGTATTCCATATTGATTTCTTCAATTTTCATATCTGTGGTTTTTTTCACAATAATTATTTGCTCTAGAAGAATTTCACCTTTCTAATTAGTACATTAAGTATACCAAGTAATCAGTTTTAACTATTGGAAATTCTCATAGTATTGGTTCCATCTTATTTGTGCACAACATTAAACTTAAGTTAATAAATTTACTCTTGCGCCTGTTAAAATAAACACAAGATGATGATATAAATCATAGGCCATGGCATTGTAAGTTAATTCATTGTATTTCTTTATTTTTGATACAAAAAATTTAACTTGCCCACAGCATGAGAAAAAAATATTTCATTATATGCAAGTAAAATAAACTCAAAAAATAGTTTTCACAAATACTAGAAAAAAGATGTAGAAGTTTACTCTATGTTAGGAATGTAACACGCAACATAAACAAGAAATCTTTGACAGAATACGTATATTATTACATCC
Organism: Vaucheria bursata; assembly: GCA_032358265.1. Classification (NCBI taxonomy): domain Eukaryota; class Xanthophyceae; order Vaucheriales; family Vaucheriaceae; genus Vaucheria; species Vaucheria bursata. The sequence continues at coordinate 121,674 of JAULBW010019871.1, read as the reverse complement.
TAAATTGTGTTGATAGAAGTGAGATAGCTTCATCAACACAACAAAATATCACTTACTAAAACTTGTTCTCATAGACTAAACTAAAACTTCAACATGGTATCAAAAGAAACGTACCGCAGCTACAGAATAGAATCAACTCCCATAGGGGTTAATTCCTGACACTCTTAAAATAACATTTTAATAAATTAATTTACTTTTCATCATACTATTGTATCAAGTTTTGCACATTGCCATGAATGAGCTTTACTACTGAGCATTGCTCAAGTTGAAGCAAAGTCACTAATTTTGATATTATTTTTCTTTAAACGCTAATAAAACCGTTGCATTTACAAAATTTGAAATCCATGTAATCTGATGACTCCTATAATAATAATACAAAGAGTTCCAGAACAATGGTGTAATTCAATGGTTACTATTCCTCTTTCCTTATTGAAAATAATCAGTGGCAGTATTTTTTTTATCAGAATAGAAATTTTATATTGATTTTCAAATCATCTAATAATATTACATTCCGAACATATTGAGCAAAGTATCATGAAACGCACAAAGTATGGTAAGTCACCTTTTAGTATAAATAGGTCTTCAGGATGACTAGTAAATTTGCTTAAAAGATAAAATACTAGGACTGAAGCTATATATTATTTTAAGCTTTAAACTATTCTAGAATATCAATCATTCTACATCATTCATTCTAGTAGCACTTCAATCATCGCATACATAGATGAAATGTAATCCTTATTATAAAATTGGAAAAACCAGATAAATACCGAGGCTTTAAAAAAATAAACATGAGTTAAACTTATTGCATAATATTTTAAGTTCGTGAAAATGTAAATTATTTGGCTCATTTTGCCAAGCGAAGATTGCCTTCAGTTGCTGCCTTTTCCCACTCCTGCTGATAGAACTGAAGCTTATCTAGAGCTATGCCCAGCGTTTCTTTCAATACATTTTTTCGTTCATTTAATTTTGCGGCCCGATCTTTCATTTCTTCAGCCTGAAAAATATGTAAAAAGTATGACTATTTAGTAGGTACGGCAACTTAGTCGACTTGCTCTCTAGTTTAAATCATGACTAGTCAACTAAGTCAAGTCACGCTCATACCAAACAATGCTGTAAATAAGTTCACTTTTAAATTGACATTTTCTATTTAATTGCTTACAATTTTTTTTCGATTTGCCACACACTTGGCTGCACGAGTATAAACTTTATTCACACAATTTATATGCCTAGAAATCAAATACTCATGGTTGCAGCAAGTCAACGTGCTCTGTAGAATAAATCACAACTAGTCAACCTAGAATTGGGCAGTAGCCAAGTCGTACCATACCTAACATTTTATTTTAAAGAGGGGAAAAAATGAGAATCCACCAATCAAGATACTTACATACTGAAATATTGTTCTTAAATTAACTATTTCAACTTATTCGCCCTTTTATTTTGCATACGTTGGGTGAAATAAAGGAGACAAACTAAATAGTTGACAATTTTTATTTAAAATAGCTTTCCAGTAAAACGGTTTGCAAATCTTTGATTCATTGGCTACGCAATGATTCACATGATTGTATAAATACAAAATTCACTCACATAATCTATAAGACCTCTTTGGTCAAGATGAAGCTGTTCCTCGGATTTCTTGAGTTTGTCAATTATTCTATTGGCATTCTCCAGCTCAGCTTCTAATCTTGTAATATGAACATACTCCAGCTCTCCAGAAACATCGGCTTCTTTTGAAACCTTTTGAAAGTAGAAGGCAAATGTATTATTTTTAAATATCTACAATACAATATCTTACATATCAATTTTATTGAAGCGAGTTTTATTCACATGAAATCTCAGCGATAAAAACTACTCTAATCGGTTACAACTTTTAACAGAATGATACACGGAATCAGAATGCGATGGAAAATAAAATCCTACAAAAATTAAGTTCACAGCTGATTGAATGAATCATGAACTAGTATACATATCATAGACTATAAGTTTGAATATGAATTGCTTGAGCACATATGCTCATTCAAAAGTATTAAAAAATTGGGGACTTTAATTCGAATCAATGAATTTCATCCGAACTCAGTAATAATATCTTTTATTGTAACGGATTTGATAGACAATACTTTCATTACGTAAACGCAATTTTCCTTAAAGATACGTTTTGTACCAGCTTGCCGAATCCAAGAATGCCAAAAAATCAAATCCTTCACTTATAAATTAACTAGATTTGTATAAATCGACACAGAACATATGAGCATTTCAAAACCAAGTAAACAAATAGTTTCAAAAGGTATAAAAACTTACCTTGTGTGCTTTGAGATTCTGCAGATCGGAAGCTAATTTATTCACTTCCTCTTGTAAGCCCTGCTCTACTCTCACATGATATTTCTATTTAGAAAATATGTATTGCAAAACTGCTAATGAACTCTCAAATAAGATATCATTTGCATAACAATTTAGAGGGGGTCCCTCTTTATGGGGAGTCCTTATGTAAATATATAATCTATTTTCGGGCTTTAAAAAGAGAATACTTGTCCTGATGATCAAGTCTAAACAAACATAAATATTTTTTCTACATTCCGATGAATTTTTCTATATAATTAAAGTACTGTAACCAAAACATTGGAGACAAATTGAACATACCTGAAACTCAGCTAATTTCATTTCAGCTTCATCTGCACGTGCTGCAGTCTCTGCAAGTTCCTTGGCTATCTTTGCTTGGGATAACTAAATGGTCAAAAATGAAATGGATAAATATTAGAAATGCTAAATGAATTATCCAAATATACCTTCATTAAATTACAACGAGCGACATTTTTCATAAAATAATACATGCAAACCTTGAATTACAACAAAACTATTAGCTCAAATTCTAACACTTGATTCATTTTGATTCGAAAAGAAAAAAATTTCTTTTATTTGTTCATGTTTACACTTAAAAAATGAAGATTATAGAATTATTGTTTTGGCACCTTTAAATATGCACCTCAAGTACGAAGCGAAAGCAAAATTATTGCATTGTAATTAAAGTAATTACTGCGCGTATACTACCATAGCAAGTTAAAATTTTGGAGGGGACTAGAAGTTAAGTCTTTTACGTTCTAGAACAAATGTTTTAAATATCTATATTCAGCGACTATTTGATGTTCATCTGCACATTTTTTACACTTAGCTAGCTGTTAGATTCCAGCCTTGTTTCAAAAGGCTTGTACAAATTGTGGTTAAAAAAGACTTACTTCAAATGCTTCAAGTTCCTGTATGCGAGCTTCTTTTGTACTATATATTTCATTATACTTCAGCTGTTCCAGCTGCATATATTCCTGTTTAAATATATGTATATATATATATATGTATAAGAGATAATTTGAAACTCAATTCAGATATAAACGCAATAAAGCTGGAGTACGAGAAAAAAAATTGGAATAGTAAAGGAAAAGGAATTCTTTAAAATGAAATTCAGCAAATCATTAACCCTCAGACAAGAATAAATGCCATTAAATGGCCATGAAGCTCATTGACAAATATATTTCCTTGCACAAATCCTTAAATTCTTAGACAAGGGTAAAGACCTTTCATCAAATCACCTAAAACTCCTTTGAAAAGTGCATTTCTTATTACATTTTCCATGAGCTCTTTTAGACAACGAAAGTACTTTTTAAATAAAAAATGCAAACGTTCCTCATTGTTCTCAAAAATATTTGAAAGTATTTGTAATTTATTCATGTATGAAACAATTCTTAAAAATTTATGGAGCACCCTTCATATGTGCAAAGACCTTTTCATGCTCTTTTATACAAGTTGGAAATTCACCCGATTAAATCCACTTTGGTTATAAAAAGAGAATTTCACTTACAAATGTGAAAAGTCAATTAACAGAAAAAAGCCGAAGGACTAATAGCACGTGAGTATCTTAGCATCTTTCCTTGTATGAAAAAGTATAGGTTTATAAACAAATTATCAAATTTACATAATATAAACTTTCAAGGGTTAAATCTTGAAAAAAATGAATATTAAATTGATATGAATTAGAGGTACATCCTCAGTGCAGTCATTTTCACATTGCCACTTACGATCACGACGATAATGGACTATGCCCAAGTCTCTATAAATTGAACTTGTATTACATTTGTGGATAACAAAAAAAAAGACTTACATTATAAGATTCAAGTTCTTTTATGCGCTTTATCTGTTCTTGAACAATTTCATCATACTTCTGTTGCTCGCACAGCTGAAACTCCTGTCCAGAGCAAATTATTAGCTCTATGTAACTCAGCTTAAATATTTACTAAATTAAGCTAGGATATGTTACAAAATTTCTAGATTAAAGAAAAAATAGAGCTATCCACAAAAAGTAGCAAAGCACAATTCCTGAGGTTGTCTATATCATTTAACCTTCAGACAAAGGCAACTTTGACAAGCATACTCCTTTATGAAATGATCCTTTGCAAGTTCAAAAGCCTCTATACATTGTTTTGAATAATCACATACTTCTTTTTGAAAATATATTAGAACATGATCTGTAAAATACATTGATTCTCCAAAACTTTTTATTTGTACTTATTATCTAATTTTCACTGTGCACAAACTCTGTTTCACTAGATGCAACACTTAATTCACTCTTGTATTCTTTTTTGAGCAAGGCATCCAAAAATTTAATGTAGAATTCTTTGAGCAGAGAGAGACAAATTTGCACAATTCTATAGAAAATTGATTTTGTAAACTAAAATACCTCTGTACATATTTTAGAATTGCTCCTCTGTATGCATATTTAATTTTAATTAAATAAATATATTGCCAGCAAAGAGACATTAGAAGATATTTCTATTCTCCTATAACCGTGGGGGAAGGTCCAGAGTTGTAATGTCATCACGATTATTATACCGTATAATGTCTTTTACTTGATTCTATTAGCGCCTTATCAATATCATTACCTGCAATTTAGAGAGCATTGCTTCTATTTCGTCCGTGCGTTCCAATTTGCCCATTACGTCATTAACAGTATTTTCGTGCAAAGCCTATTATAACAAATACAATGCGATAAAAGAAAAAATTTATCGGAGAGAGTAAGAACAAAGGTAAGACAAAAATCCTGTCTACATAATCTTAGTTTAAGATTCCCTGTGATACTGTTGCCTATAACCAATTCCACTCTTAATTAAGTCCAGATTTCTATTAACATTTATACAAAAGCCAACTACAATCTGTAGTAAAACCAAACTTACATTGTATGCTTCAAGTTCCTGTATGCAAGTTTCTCTTCCATTGTATATTTATATATATCAAATTAGGTATCCACAAGAAAAAGCTAGGTATGCCATGAAATTCGGAATGATGGAAACATACATTTTCTTTTATACAAGATAATTGAGACCATTCAAACCTTCCATTCAAAGTATATTCATTCTTGCAGATCCCTTTTTTAGCTAGGATTCGAAACATGGCATCCAACTTGAAAAATTATCTCCTTTAATTAGATTGAAAATCAGGACAAGACAATAAAGATTCTACTATTCATACCTTGGAGCATATGATAATTTTATTTGCATTCTCTATTCAAAACGCTCAGACAAGGACATTAGTTTCTTAATAATACGAAATTACTGTATTCCTTTGGACTGTTCAAAGAACTTTGAGCACAATTCTGGGAAAAAATATCATGTCCGTTTTAAAATTTTAAATATAGTTCTTGTATGCAGGGAAAAGCTTTTGGGAACTTATTTGAAAATATGTTTCTGCAGGCTTAAAGATGTCACATTTCCAATCAGCTCTTCTATTTAAGCAATCACTTCCTTTATACATTTGAAGACATTTGTAAACTCATTTATATAGATTTATTATGATTTACTCCATGATCCGATGAAAAAAGCCGAAAGGTATAGGAAAATCAAAAAAGTCAATTTACATTTGGGTTTACTAGGATATTTGCTGTCACAATTCATAAACTTATACAAAGTATTATTTGTCCTAAATGTTAAAAATATATATATTTCTGGTTGAATCGATATAAAACTACATTCGCTTTTTAGACATTTTCATATTGTCACATTTAATCTAGATATGTTCAGTTGTAAATAGCCAAAGTGTCTACAAATGAGGTATGAACTAATGTTACGACATAGACAAAAAAACTTACATTATAAGATTCAAGCTCTTGTATACGCTTTATCTGGTCATTAACAACCTCTTTGTATTTCTGCTGTTCTTGGCACTGATACTCCTGTGCCGAAATAATCATGTATCAAGCTGATTTGTAACTAGACAATGACAATACCAGATGGAGCTTAAGCACTTCCTTACGAGATTAACCAAATCAATTATTCCACATACAAAGGAATTTGACACCTTAAATACCAATGGTATTAACATCTCTTTTTCAGTATAAAAACTTTGTGCACATTTGTGAAACATTCCTTGACAAGTTCAAAGACCTTCGTACGTGCTTGCAAATCTTCCTTTGTAGGCACAGGCACAAAGATTTTAAAAATGCAGTGACATTGATTTATAATTTCTGAAACTTCTAAAAATATTCAAAATATTGATTTGCAAATGTACACGACTCCATTGTACAAATTTTGCTTTAAATATAGATCTTGTTAAGCCGTTCATAAAGTTATTGCAAAGTCCTTTAAACAGGCAATCCTATTTGCACTTTTTGACAGAAAATGCATCCATAGGCTTGAATACTTTGGTACATGTGTTTAAGTTACTTTTTTGAAACTGTATATTATTCCTTTGAACATTTCAAAAACATTTACATTGGATTGGTAAAATCAAAGATCTTTGTAGGCTCCTTTATTTGAAGTGTCCAATCATCTCAAAACCCATATAGACTAAATACCTTAAGTACGACAAATTATCAGTTCCAACTACCTGTAATTTAGAGAGCATTGTTTCCATCTCGTCTGCACGTTCCAATGCAGCTGTTAGGTCATTCATCAAATTTGGTTGGGATTCCTTATTTGGCACATAAAAAATGAACAAATAAAAATATAATGAAATGAATACTAATTGAATATTGAAATGTATTTGTGCCCTGTACCAATTAGACAAATAGCAAACTCAGGTTTGAACACAATATGTCAAGGAGCTATTCGTTTGGTTTTAACATGACAAATCCAGAACCGCATCTTCTAAAATATTAACTCGTACTAAATGATATCGAATATCTTTCATAAGCAACTTTATGATTAGTAAGAATATTGAAATTTTTAAAAAACGAATCTAGTGCTTGCAAGTACAACACAAAACGAAATTGAAATCGATTAAAAAACTTAATATTTGAAAAAATACTACAATAAATAAAACACTTAACAGCTCTCTGACCATTTAATTTAGAGGAAAATAAAATAATTATTTTACTGACAAAGGTCCAGAGAGCATTGAAAAGAATCAATTGGCTATGATTGCGCATTTCTATGATTTTCTGCGCCGTCCATAGTAAAAAAATTGCTTTTAATCGGAAACCGAATTAAACTATAGCAACATTTTCTGTGTTGGCAATTTTAGTATTTTTGCTTATAATCACGACTACAATTGACATAAGTCATCAATGCCTCTGAAAACTATGAAAAGAACTTTTTGTGGATTAAAAAATTATTTACCTTAATCACTTCAAGCTGTTGAATTCGGGATATCTTATCTTGAATATTTTCCTCGTACTTTTGCTGCTCTAGCAGCTGGAATTCCTGTTAAGATAAATTAATAAAATATAGGCTATTTGTAAATGAACTTAGACAAGTAAATAATAAAGCAGGTAAAGAACAGGTTAAGATTCTCAGAAATGGGGCTTAAGACACTTCCTCTTGAGATTAGACAAATCATGAAAATTTCAAAAAAGGAAGAACGCATGGAACTGCACGAAATTCCTTTGACAAACTTTTACATTTCTACAATACAAAACTTATAGATGATATCGTAAAATACTCCTTTGAAAGTTCAAAGGCCTTGATACAAATGTTTGGATATAACTGGAAAACACTCCTTTGCAGCCTAGAGACATATGAAGACTTTATAAACTCCCATAGTCATTACCTGTAATTCATTGAGCTTTGCTTCCAGCTCATTCACGCGAGCCAATGCATCCATCAAGTCATTCACTACATTTTCATGTAAGGCCTATTTTGACAAGTACAAGGTGAACATTTAAATATATAAAAGCTGAACATGACACTTAACTTTAACAGAAAAGAACGAAAGCACAAAAAAAATTATTCAGTGAAAAGCTGATTAGCAAAAGATGAACAACGGCAATGCTGCCTGTATAATTTGCATGTAACCACTAAAAAATTGCCACTAATAATTGACTGCAATCTAGTTCAGAAATATTTTTGATAAGAGAGCCTCTTGGATATGCAGAGCAAAAATATACTGAGAGATCCAGCATCATACTGATTAATATGGGATTCTTATCCTTTTTTATTAGTGTCGGCTGAAACTATCTGACTCACTCTAAACTCATCATCTCCTTGATAGCACTAGGATATACTGATTGAATGTACACAGCAATGGTACATAAACTAAATAACACCGATATATGCGGTATTACACAGACAGTATACATCATCTTAATATGGAGTGTACTGCATATCTGCTTGGTTTGTAAGTGTGGGTTTCTTTTACAAATCAATATAAACTCATAAAATGCTAATAAGATATTAAACCAATTTATCAACAAAAAGTTGCATTAAATACCGGAGATTCCAAGGTAAAAATGGAAAACTGCGCATGCATCATGTGAGCCAAGTTGACACAAAGTAAATAGTATTTGACTTGCCTGAAACTCAACAAGTTTGGTCTCAGCTACTCTTGCACGCTCAAATGTAGAAACGAAGTCATCAGAAACATTCACTGGATATGTGTCCTGCATAAAAAAGGGATGAAGATCAATACCCTGATTCTAACGAGTTTTAGAAGCTGAAAAGAAAAGCACGGGTAAGCATCGAATTCATTCATAAACATTGAAAAAGAACCAAACTAAACCACTCTACTATGTGCTCTATGGTACAAATAAAAAACTAAATGCAGAGAAAAATAAAATATATAATGTCAAGCTATACATCATACAGTTGAGATGATAGAGTAATGAATTTTTTTTGCGATTGAAGCCCTCTGAGTACATTTTTAAAAACTATCATTCGGCAATGCTTCAAAACTGTTCATAATTTTGAAATGGTTTAGATATTCTTCTAAATTGGAGTGAAATCAGAAACACAAATTATTCTGTAGCAGAGAGTTTAGGAGGAATACTAAGAAGTTATATAAAAAAATGAACAATTAAATATTGTCACTAATGATCACTATTATAACCTTTTATGATTTGTTTTAAAAAAAGACTTACTTTAGATGCTTCAAGTTCATGTATGCGGGCTTCTTTTGCATTAAATATTTCAGCAAACTTCAGTTGTTCCAGCCGCACATATTCCTGTTTAAAAATATAGATATATGAGATAATTTGAAGCTCAATTTAGATATAAACATGGTAAAGGCTCAAGCAAATAGGACTAAATACAGAATACGTAAAAAGAAAATTTTTCTTCCATATGGAATCCGGCAATACAAGAGTATAGGTTGTTAAATTACAAAAAATCCATATAAAAATGAATCTATTTATACTCTTCAATGACTTTTGTAAGTTTCAATAAATTTCTACATTGAATAGGCAGAATAGAAATTCGAATGTACTATTCTACATCAGTCCTTAAGCAAAACCAATTTGAGCAAACTAAAATATTAGCATGGTAATGAAATGTGGAGAAAAGTGACACATTTCCAAAAATTTGTAGGCGAACACAACTGAATAAAAAGAGTGTTATAGAACATTGTATATTTTTTTGCAACTTTCTTGGGCAATCTCATCATATTTCTGCTTTATATGCAGCTGAAATTCCAGATCAGAAATAAATTTTAATAAAGTTGATTTGAAATGCAACATTCACACGTACTCGATGATGCAAGGATATCATGCATAATTCCATTTACTAAATAAAAAAAACAGGTTTATCTTAGACAAGAGCTAGAAACACTTTCTCATGAAGTTAGCATAATCAGTTATCATTCCAGACAAAAGAATCCACTACCAAATTACCATCGATATTTGAATATCTTTTTTCAGCATAAAACTTTATTCATGGCTGTGAAACACTCCTTTGCAAGTTCAACCAATATTGTACAAAGTTGCAAACGCTCATTTACAGGCACAAATACCTTTTAAGAACCAGTCAACAACACTTTTTTTACAAAGAGCTACTGTGCACAAATCGATAACTGCATTGAAGTTTATGGATCTTCTATACTTAATCAAATTATTGATTTGTTAGTACGCACAATACTATCAGGACATAATTTTTTCAGAATACTGACTTTCTGCCAAGCACCCCGAAAATTTGTGGAGTCCTCTTCAACACCAAACATATTTTCATATATCTATAGAAACATTTCCTATGTAAGCTAAAATACTTTTGTATTTAAGATATTTCAAGTTGCTCCTTTAAAACTGTCAAATTTTCATTCGAAAAGACTTAAAACCTTTAACCTCATTTCATTGTAAATGAGTGTACCAATTGATCTTTATAACCTACCTGCAATTCACATAGTGCTGCTTCCATCTCGTTTGCACGCGCCAATGCCTTTGACAAGTCCTCCATCACATTTACTTGCGATGCCTAGTATAGGGCAAATCAAGAAAAGGCCAAAAAATGAATACCAGTTATAAATTGAATTATACACTCGTTCAGTACCATTAAGGTGAACAACAAATTCGGAGTCAAAAACAAATTATATCATGGAAGTAATTGTTCAGTTTTAATGTGGCAAATCCACAACTACATTTTGTGAAGTTTCAAATCCTATTGTGCGGTAACAAATGTCATTCATAAGTAACTTTGTAATTATAAAAAAAAACTGAAATTTTTATTGAAAAATCAGTAAATAAAATTTAATTTGACCTAAAATACCCGACTATACAAAACTATGTTGAATCCATTGGGATGAGCTAATAAAACATATTCCTGCTCATAAGGCTCGAGATCCTATCTTTGAAATAGGAATATAGTAAACTTCGGATATGACGAATTCTTTTAAAGAAATTATCACTTTTAACAAATAAAAAAAGAAAGTCTTTCGGATAAAACAAATTACAGACATAGCAAATTTATTCGGTAGACCTGAAAGATTTGATTTATCCAAAGCTAACTGTAGTACGCATTACAGTGGATTGAATAAAGAATGGAAAGTTTAGGGATGGTAATTATAAAAAAATGATTTCTCTAGTAAAAAGGATTCAAAAGAGAATTAATTGATAATGATTGCAAGTTCTCATAATTTAAAGAAGTTAAGTTATGTATAAAATATATATTTTCATCAACCCAAACCATATTTTGCATGTAATTATTTTGATATTGCCACTTATGATTACAAATATAATTAACTTCGGTAAAAAATTTTGAGAATTAATAAAAAGTTTTTCTCCTATTCAAGGACCAACAAAAAGACTTACTTTATATATTTCAAGTTCTTGTATACATGATATTTTTTCTTTGATATGTTCTATGTATTTTTGATGTTCCCGCTGCTGAATCTCCTGTAAAAAAATAAATGTAATTTCGGCTACTGGATAAGAAACAAAATGTTAAAGAAAATAGGATTATCTCAGGAATGAAGTCAGAGGCACTTCCTATTGATATAAGCCAAGTCGTTTTACAATTAGAGGGAGGCAAAGGAATTCATGAAACTAGGTAAAATTCATTCGTAGAGGTTATTCCTGTGTAATAAAAAATATTTTTACACAATTGTGAAGCATTCCCTTGTGAATTCAAAGGTCTTTATACAAAAGTTTAAGCTTAATCATTTGTACAGATAAAGGTTTTTGTACATAATTGCAAATAACTCGAGAACTTTAAAAAATTTTGGTAAGCTTTTTTACTGTTAACGGCATCTGTACATGAGTTGACATTGCTGAGACTGTTATAGAGGTTAATATGATTAATCCCGAATTTCACAAATAAACTGTGCTGGGTTTTATTTCCATTAAGGAAAATACTTCCTCAAGCTTGCATAGAATTTTTGTGAAGACATCTTTGCACAATATTTCAGAAATTTGCCTTTGTAAATCAACATTTTTGCTAGCTGAAAAAGGCTGTTGAATATTTTTGTATGACAAGGGGGTGGGCAGAGGTGAAAAATTTATTGAATTATTATCACATACTGTATGATTTTACTTGCATTGAAAATTTTCCAGTGTCATTACCTGTAGTTCATAAATTTTTGCTTCCATCTCGTCCGAACGTGCTGATGCATCCTTTAAGTCATTCATGGCTTTTTCATGTAATTCCTGTTTTGACAGATACAAGGAGAATAGAGAAAAACACAAAAAACTTATATGAACCTCAGACAGCATTAACAGACAGTCAAGTTGAAATGATGCAAGTCACCAATTCCGGTTATTTTTTTCAAATAGTTCGGCATTATCAATATACAAACGAATAGCAATGGTCTGTGCAATGATTTTACAGACTAGATAGACAGTACTTCTGGAGGCATTTCTTAATGTTTCCCTATTTAGCTTTTTAACAATAATTTCATTTTCCAACCAATGTTGATATTTAAATAGCAAATAAATGATCAAGCCAATTTTTCACCAGAAAAAGGCCTGAGGTGAACATCGGCGTATGAACAAAAATGGCAAATCACAATTAAAAAGCATGCTTATTTAAGTCAAATCAACAGAAACGAATAGAATTGACTTGCCTGCAATTGAGCAAGTTTGGCCTCAGTTTCTGATGCACGCTCGGCAGCACTAGCTAAGTTATCAGTCACATTCATAAGGTACGTCTGCAGCGTAAGAAAACAGATGAAGTTTAATATCATAGTTCAAATTTGTTATAAGCATAAAATAAAAGAACAGGTGAGAATTGGTCCCACTCATGGATATTTAGACAGAGCTGACCTGTGGACGATGTCTCAAATTACTGTGGACAAAACTGTTTTACCATGCATATATTTAACACAAAAATGGGGATGCATGCAAACTATTGTCACAAAATTTGCAATTTCATGGAATTGCACTTTAAAGGTCCGATAAAAAAATTTGGTTTGTATGAACAGCACTGAGTCAATCAATTTACATGAAGTGGAACTAGAATAATTAATTATTCTGTAGCAGAGTCTAGGAGGAATATAATATAATATGTACTAAGAAGGATGAGTGATAAAATGAAGACATTGGCAATACATGGGTAAATCATCTGTGGACCTAGGCAGCAGGTTCTATTGAATTATCTACTGAAGTGGATCGAATTTCAATTTCACAAGATTCGATTGTAATAATTAGATCGAAATAATTCCATTTGTTATAATTGTATTGCTTACAAGTTGTTTTGGTCTATTCACTAATTAAAAGATTATATTGCACTTTAGGTTTTAACCAATGTATCACCAATAACTTCAATTATTGTAATTTAGAATTGCAACTATAGCCTCACATAATATGTGGCTCAAAAGAGCTTACTTTAGATGCTTCAAGCTCCTGTATGCGGACTTCTTTTGCATTATATAGTTCATTAAACTTCAGCTGTTCCAGCTGCATATATTCCCGTTTTAAAATATATATGTATGAGATAATTTGAAACTCAAATTGAATATGTTAAGGTGAGAAACTAAACACAGAAAACTAAAGAAAAAAGGCTTTTCCACATTAGATTAATCATAGCATCAAGTCCTCAATTATGGGCAATGGCCATAAAATTACTAAAGAATCATTTCACTAGATAATTTGCTGCACTATTATTCCTCTGCAAATTCATAGACCTATTTACGTTATTCCATATAGCTAGCTCATTTACGTAGAAAATGAGCATGCATAAATATTTGAAAAATATTTCTTTGTCAGCTCAAAGACCTTTGAACATGTGATCAAATAAATCAATTGCATGAAGAAGTACTTTCTTGTGGGTTCATTGACCATTGCTTTGTGCAGAGTGAAAAATGAAATTAAACTACTGTTAGTTCTTATGACTTGATTTACTGTAGTTCTATATGAAAATTTAATTGCGTATACAGAGCCGAAATGATTGATTTAATTCAAGTTCATTGTAATCTTTTGCTGTAGCCTTTTACACTTGATACGCTATAATCACTAGTGATCAAAGTTGTATCTATACACAATTTTTATGGGGTGTTTCAATACCACATAATTTTTTATAGACCGAATTGAACTGGAACCACATTTTCGACAAAGTTATTTTCACAAAGTAGCATATCGCATAATCTTGACTTTGATCGACTAAAGCCAAAGTATCTTAAAATTAGACAAAACTTAATTTACTCTTTGAGGATAAAAAAAAGACTAACATTGTAAACTTCAAGCTCTTGTATACGGGACATCATTTCACGGATACTTTCCTCATACTTTTGCTGCTCTTGCAGCTGTAACTCCTGTTAAGAAGTAAATGTAATAAAAGATGACGATTTGAAACCAAACGTGGACCAGTACTTGATAAAACTGGAAAATGATGCAAAATTCCGAGCATAAAAGAAAAAGTAGGGACATCTCAGAAAGAAGCACTTCCTCATGAACTGAATTAAAGAATTTACATAAAATTTCTATAGCAAGTATTTTTCGCTATGCAATACAAAACCTTTGTTCAAAGTGGTGAAACATTCCTTTGTGAGATAATAGAACTCTGTACACGGTGGTTAAACATACTTTGTAGGCATCAAGATCTCTTTAGAATCAGTCAAACCTCTTTCAAAGAGACAAAGAACTTTTTAAACAATCTGATAAATTTATTTATCTCCTAAAAATTTATGAATGCACATAGCATTTATTCATTACCCCTTAACTCCTTCTATACATATTCTCCATGACTAGATTTTGATCATACCTTAAAATATAGTTGTGGAACGACTTCCTGGAAAACATTTATGAATATTTCTATGAAATATTGCCTATAGATTCAAATACATTTCATACATGAATCAAAAGTTTTAATTTCAAACTGTTAAGTATTAAGTATCTTAAAACTATTTCCTCAGCATAAACAATTGCCATAGTAAGTTCAACATTTTCATTAGATTGTCCTACACTCTGTATTTAAATTCATCTCATTATTCCAATGAACTTATTTTACCTTTCTCTATAAGGGCCTTATTCTGCACTATAAGAAAATCATATTTCCTAAAACTAAGCTATAAATACCATATAAACGATTTTGACTACCTGCAATTCACAAATCGTTGCTTCCATCTCGTTTGCTCGTGCCATTGTAGTTGTTTCGTCATTTCCCACATTTGCATGTGATGCCTATTTTACAGGGTAAAAAAGAAAAACGAATACGAGTCAAATATTTGTGTCTGAATACATTATATCAAGAAACAATTTGTTCAGTTCCAACTTGAATAATTCAGCTTTACATTCTGATTAATTATCAATCCTTCTAGTATGTTAAAGAATATCTTTCATAAACAACTTCATAAATATCAAAAGCATTGAGAATAATGTAAAAAAGTAATGAGTATAATTGAACTAAACCAAAAGTGTCCATCTAACGCAGCAAATAGAAATCGATCACTTCCAAGCGGAGGCCTAGAAGAGCGTTATGAACAAATGAATGCCAATGATTTTAAATTCCCGTGATTTCACTTGATTCTTCACATGATTTAATGAGAAAAAATTCAGTTATACTGATAATGCCAAAAAAATTGATTAAAATAAAAGCAATTGCTATTTCGAATTACATTCAGTGCAAACTTTTGAAAATTTCGAATCCAAAGTATATTTGCATCGATTAATCCGATATGGTCACTAACAATCACGATTACAATTCAAATTTTGGAAAAACAGTAAATAAACATATTTTACTGTTTGTGGATAAAGTAAGACTTACATTGTGCTCTTCAAGCTCTTGTATGTAGGACATCTTTTCCTGGATAACTTCAATGTACTTGTGCTGTTCTTGCAGCTGAAACTCCTGTGAAGAAATGTATATAATTTAAATTATCCTCGTATAACAAATTTCCACAAAAAAGAACGAACGTAGGAAATGGAATAGGTACTTTTTATGTGATAAACCAAATCATTTAGCCCTACAAATATGAAATTTATGAAATGACCTAAATTTTCTTTGGCAAGCATACTCTTTTAAAAAAACCATCATTAAAGATGATGAATTCATCTTTTTCAAGCTCAAATGCTTTCATAAATAGTTTGGGCTAACTCCTTTGTGCAGACAATGGCTTTTGTCGATGTTGGCAAAACTTTCAACACCAAGATATTTGTACACGATTTGAATGAACTTATATTTTATTATCTTTTCTTGATGTTCCTATTATTGAATCATTTCTGTATACAAATATCTCTGAGCATATTCCCACAAGCAAAATTCTAAATGAAGGTTTTTATCAATTCAATTCAATCAAAAACCGTATTTGGACAATTTGGTAAAAAATTGACTTAGCAGATTTTAATACCTTGGTACATACTTTCAAATTGCTCTGTAGTATTTGCAAACAAATTTCTAGAAAATTGCAAAATATAAATTTCTTAGTGTCGAAATATTTGAGCACATTTCTATACTTCCATACCCAAGGGGATAGGCAAAGGTTATAATATAACATTATCTCAATTGATATCCCATGCAATTTTTTTACTTGACTCTATAAGGGCCTTATCAGTACCATTACCTGCAATTCAGAGAGCAGTGCTTCCATCTCGTCCGCGCGCGTCGATTCTTGCTTTAAATCATTTATCGCATTTTCGTGCAGTGCCTACATTGACAAAAGCAACTTGAATGAAGAAAAATATCAAACGATAAACATACTCGCTTAGATTCAATCAAGTTTTAGGCAGAACTAGCATATTCCTACTTGATGTGTGCAAAAACGGTATGCAACCTTAATAGAACCACTAGTGCAATATTTTCACAGGCGACACAGCCAGAACTAATAATAGAATTTCTGCAACACTATTTGGCATCTAAATGAATATTTCAGCTACCAACCAATAAAAATATGTCGAGTACAAATAAGAGATTAAACCAACTAATCTCCAAAAAAAATTGTCAGTGAATGCAAAAGAATTTAAAAATAACAAACAGAACCTAAATCATGAGTTATGTAAGCCAATTTGACTGAAGCACGTATTCTCCATTTACATAATTTTTATCGAGCCTTCGTTATAAATTTGTATCTTCCTCTTGGCCAATATGTATCTTTGCATATTGTGCACAAAATTGCCAATAAAGTTTCAAAAAATTTTGGACTAATGTCCAAGTTTCACTCGTGACACTGTAGAAAAAATTCGCTTGAAAAGTTCAAAAACCTTTTAACTCATTGCTTTGCACAATCTTCTGACTTAGTGAATTCAAAGGCATTGATACTATCGTATACTAAAGTAAAGATCCGATATGAATTTATTTTAATTTTTCAATTTGAACCTTTTCGGTATCATTCCTTACGATTCTTGAAGAGTTTTATTTCACATCTAATTTCCTGCACAGGTAAAAGATGTGTTTAACCTACCTGCAATTCACATAATGCTGCTTCCATCTCGTTTGCACGTGCCAATGCACTTGACAAGTCCTCCATCACATTTGCTTGCGATGCCTATTATAGAGGGTGAATCAAGAAAAAGCTAGATAATGAATATCAATTATAAATTGAAATATGCACTTGCACAATACCATTAAAGTAAACAACAAATTTGGAGATAAAAAACACACTTTATCATGGATATGACTGCTCTGTTTTAAAATGGTGAATCCACAACTGTATTTTGTTAAGTTATAAATCCTATCGTGTGGTAACAAACTTCTTTCATTATCAACTTCATTAGCATAAAAAACTTAAAGATTCTGCTTAAAATATACAGATTTCTTTTTTATTATACTCAAAGCACTATATAACACTATGGATAGGCTAATAAAATTTGCTCATTCCTGGTATTCTTCAAGATCATGTTATTGAAGAAATTGACATTCCTTTTTATCACGATAATAATGGATATAAACCAAAGTCTTCAAAAATTAAGGAAAAAACTTCTAATGTATGCAGGTAAAGAAAAAGCTTACTTTAAACACTTCAAGCTCTTGTACACAGGATACTTTTTCTTGGATAACTTTCTCAAACTTTTGCTGTTCTCCCAGCTGAAACTCCTGTTAAGAAATAAGTACAGTTTAGATTACTGGAAACAAAAATTTACGACTATCTCAGAAAAGTAGCTAAAATCAGCTCTGTATGACAATATTCAAATCATTATGATTCTTTCAGATGGAGTCAAACAGATTTATGGAGCTATCCAAATTTCCTTTGAAAAGTGCATCCCTCCTAGAAAACAAATCCTTGCTTATGGATTTGCAATATTCATTTGCGAGTTCAAAGGACTTGATATGTAGTTTTAGCAGACCTCTTTATGTTGACAAAGATTTTATTATGCATTTACAAAATATTTCTTTATCAGTTAAATAAAGACATTTCATGACTTTGTACAACTCGCAACCAAGGGGGTTGATAAACGGGTGAAAAATTATTTTGTCTTTACTGGATACCTGCAATTCAGACAGCATTGCTTCCATCTTGTCTGCACGCGCCGATGCGCTTCTAACGTCATTCATTGCACTTCTATGTAAATCCTATTTTGACAAATAAAAGTTGAATAAAAACTTGCATAAAACAAACTTCTGGAAATGTTTTACAAATATACTCACTGGCAATGATTCTAGTCCTTGATTTTAACTTCACACGATTGCTATATGATATAAAGAAGTATTTTGCATACATATAGTCAAAAGAATCATTCATATGCAGATTTATTGGAATCTTGCCCTGCATTCCATAATGTCTAAATATATATATATGTACTAATAAACAAATTTTGAAATAGTCAATAGAGCACAGCAACCATGGCTTTAGATATTTCTCAAATAAAGATGCTTTCAGTATTAAATCTTTAGAACTAAAGAATCACTTCCCATAGGTAAAAATATAGTTAAGCTTTTACAAATCCAGTGGAATCTTTCGAATTGACATTCAAGAAAATTTCAATTATGAATTCAAATACATATTTAAACTATATAATTACTCCTTTATCAACTTAGAAACGTTTGAAGACCTGTGTACACACCCATGACCGGGGGGTGCCTACGTGGCAGAGGTGTATATCCTTGTCTTTAGTTAGACTTCATAATATTATTACCTGCATTTCAAAGAGCAATCCTTCCATCTCGTCAGCACGTGCCAATGTTTCTGTTAAGTCATTCGTTGCATTAATATGTAATGCCTATTTTGACACATGCATGGTGAAAAAATAAACAAATATGAACAATAAACTTGAGAAAAGTTTCTCAGAAAAACAGTAAACTAACACTGATTCAGTACATTAATTTTAAGTTCGCGTGATATGATTTAAATTTTTCAGTGAACACAATTCAAAGTGAGAAGAATCGTTGGCATGTAGGTTTATCGAATTATTGCTATGTATGTTTCAACTTGAATATGTACGAAAACTATCATATTTTATCACTATAAATATTATGCAGCGCAAAGAGCTCTAAATCTCAAAAAATAAATATAAAATAATTTTGAATCGATCTGGAATTCAAATTTTCTGAAATTCATGACTATAATTAGAACATGTTTTTGTTTTTTACTTGTAAATGCAGGTTTCTTTCATCTAAATACTAGTTTGTATTGAAACAGTATACCCCACTAAAAATTTTGATGTCGAAATACGCAACTAAATGTATGATTTTAAACTCAGTTTAGACATGCTATTCATGACTAAATTTGGAATACCAGTTAAAAAAATATGTTGTCGCCCATACAGAATTTGCAAAATTATTTAACTTTCAGACAAAGGGAAAGAAATATCTTAAAGTTTATAAGTTTTTTTGACATGGATATTTGTTTATACCATTCAATTATCTTATACACAGTTGCGAGATATCCGTTTCTAGATGTAAAGACTTACATTGTTTAGATCTAATCACAAAAATTGTCATCTTATTTTAATGTAATTTGTAAAAAAATTCATTCATTGATTTTAACCAGCTAGATTTAAAGAAAAAGCCTCATGTGATTCGGTATTTGATGATTTACTCACCTTGTAGGTTTCGAGCTCGGATATAAGAGCTATCTTTTCATTAACGTCGTCCTGTAATCGCTGCTGTTCTAGAAGGCAAAATTCCTGCATAACCAATATATGCGAAGTACAAAAAATGTTAGTAGAGAGGTTAACTTGTTTGGATAATCAGTTTTGCAAGCTAGTATAGACTGGAAATTTGCATAGTTTTATTGAAAAAATTATCGCTTAAATGCCTTATTATATATGAGAATTTACTGCTATAGGCAATGTTTAAAATACTAGAATCCTGTTAAGCTAGGCAATAAAAAGTGCATAAAATTAAACAGCGATGAAGATTTATTCGCAAACCCATATTTCACGGACCATTTCATTCTTGAATTCTTCACAGGATTCTTCTAGCTTAGAAATTTCTTCACGCAACTCTATTCTCTCTGCATCATGAATATCAATTAATTTATTCATTTCTTGGCGAAGCTCCACCATCTCAAATTCATGCAAGCTAGTTTGCTTGATAAGTTCACAACGAAACTCATCGGTAACTTTTGATAAAGTCTTTAATTTTGCGGCATACAAGTTTCGTTCGTTTCTATACTTTTTCAGCTGATCAATCGCCGATCCATTCATAGTCAATATTATAACAAAAGTTTTTTGACACTGATTTCGTGTAGCTGCTTGCTCAAGACTCAGTTATAGTTGTGTAATAAAAATTTTCAACCACTTCATGGATCAGATTTTAAGTGCAAACCGTCAAAAAATTCAAATGAGACTTAATGAGCTTAACGGTGGCCAGCGAATTATCTTTTTTTAGTATGAGAACGAAACATAATCTAGCTAGCCATCCCCAAGAATTTTATTAAAAAATTTGAAGAAAAAAGAACAATACCAAAATGTGCTTATCTGTGAAAGAATACTTTTTCAAAAAATTTCAAACCTGGCCAAATGTGAGCTCAAGTGGCATTCCAACACACCTCTAGAAATCTTCCCAGGATATTTTATGTGTTTCTCAGGAGCAGATAACAAACCATATTGAGTTATTTATGTGCTCAATAATTGACTTAAGTACTGCCACAGTTCATTATCTTCATGCACACCCTAAACTAGATGATGTCCAGAATTGAACTTTCTCTTGTTCATGAATGTATGGGCACAGATAAAATTGCTCATTTTCTTCTTTCCTGACTATCAGTTGATATCCTAGTGGCTGCAAGAAGATACAATATAGCTTGCCAAGAAACTTCAACCCATTTGCTTTGTGCTATAGTTTTGTATCCTTTCCCAGTATCTCTTCTACTTCAGCTCTTTGTGAACCAAGTCACATGCTGGAGACTGGCTTGGTATACTTCCTATTCCTTAACTAGTATCAGGATTTCTGCAGTCACTGTGACTATTCCCGTTTGAGACTATTATCCGTTATCTGCTACATTCTACTCATTTAAACTGTAATTTACACTTTCAACAACAATTCCAAATCTACAGTTCATCTCTGATACATTTACCCTTATCGGCAATGTTAGAGTTATGAGACATCACTTATCCCATGAAATATTCTACACATATTCTAGTTCGATTTTAGCAAATAATCTGACTTGAAAAGGCTATTGAAATGTAAATATATTTATGCATTACATAGCTTTGACTGTATTTTATTTTTTTTCTCACATGTTCTCTTTGTCCATCACTATGGATACGCCATGTTAGAGGTGATGTACTCTCAAGTGCGTTAATGCAAAGCTATTCTATTCTTTCTTATCTTATCAATGGATTTGTTTTTACTCTATTTTTCTTGCATTGTTTTGCACTTTTTATCTTCTTTCTTTTACTTATTGTTAGGAATTAACCAGTTAACGGTCAATCCTATAACTATGTTAGCTGCATCATTGTTTCTGTTCTCAGTTTAAGAGTTCTGACTGCTGACATCATGTTTTCACTTTAGCCAATGGAATAGTGCCACAGAGCAATTACTACTGGTCCATTGTATGATTGAATAATTGTCTGTCTTGCATTGCTAAAGTTCACTTCTAGCAACGCAGTAATATATACTGTATGATTTATGTTTAAATGTCTGCTTGTATTGCACTTGTCTTTACATGATCTTGGTATTGCAGCTTCACTCTTCTTCTCTTTTAAAAGTTATATATGACAGTTCCAACTTAGAACTTATGTCTGACTGTTGAAACATTGGCTAGAACTTCTTTTTAGTACCACTTCTTTCTCAAATCTTTTACGTTTTAATAAATAAGTTGGTATTTAAGATAATTGTAGTTGTGCTTGCACTAAAGGTGGAGACAAATTTTATCACCACAATAATGTCCAAGCTTTTCAGTATGACTTGGAGGTCAAATGATTTGAAATATGACCAAAAAACTGTGAAAATGAGGTTTAAGTAATATAATCTTTCATCTAAAAATTATATCCTTTAAAATGCAACAAGATAATAATGGCTTTTACTTAATACTGATTACAACTTGAACAGATTTGAGAATAGAAAATATTAATTTATATGAGTCTTTTTGTTCAGAAAAAATGATTTTTAAACTACAATTTCTCTCATTATTAAATTTTTCAAAGAAAGTAATCGGTAGTCTAGACTTATGCACATAATCAATGAGCACCTTTCTCACATCAGTTACAAAAAATGCTTTATTTATTCTTTTTTAAACTGCAATCAGCCTCAATTTAAAAGCTCCAATCAATCATGAAGCAATTACTGCTGGACTGAAACATTCATTTTTCTAATAAGTTAAAACTGCTATAAAAAACAATGCCATCTTGTAAGGATCTAATTTCCAAATCTCACATATATAATCAGCAACACAAGGTAAACCAAAAATACAAGAGAGATACACGCTTAATTTAGTATATTAGAACCTACTTCATGTGTTGCCAAGAATGAATCTTGCAACACATCACAAAAGATATAATGAGCATAATTCTTTGAAAGAATTGTATGCAAATCATAACATTTTACGACAAAATAATCACGGTTCAATAACGAATCGCACAGCAACATATTAGATCCTGACAGTTATAAAAGAAACGGAATGTACTTAAAAGGTTATAAATTGTGTTCAGATGATTTTAGCCCTAATAACTTTTTGCTAAACTCTAGGCCTTCTCAAGAAGAGCAATGAAACAGTTCATCATTTGTTCTAACTCACTAAAACCGGAGTATATTTTCTGCCGGTGAACTGGATTTGAATATTTTACTTCCAAATTTAGGTCAACTATAAAGTGATTCCCTGCACAAGTTTGTACTTTTTTCAACTTCTAGCTTTTAAAGAAACCTGGATTAGACAAGTGAACTGTAAGTGTGGTTGTTCATTGCGTTTGTGAAAGATTAAGTTTTAAACTTCACACAAACTACAAAAATTTGAAATTTTGATGCAGATGCATTGACCAAAACAGGCATTAAATTGAGATATGCACAATATGGGATCTACTAATGGTTTTGCTAAAAAAATGCATGATTTTAGACCATAATAGTTTGAACCCAAGCTTGTATTTGATTTGAATTTGGAAAATACCCGAACTGACTAGAATGTTGCATGAAATTCACAACGCTACCAGATATAATTTTATCCAGTATTGACTGGAACCGAACCGATCGATTTGTATTTTACAGTTCAATCAGATTCTGCCTGTAGCAACCAAGAAATTCGTTAAGCAGTTGCTGCATATTCCGTAGCCCTAGATACAAAATTTTTGAAACGTTAAAAATTAAAGCAGTGCCCTAGCGATATTGCTCAGGCTCACTCATGAAGGCAAGATATGGAACGGTTTTGTTATGCCTTCTTATTGCATGTGTTCTTATTGCGGCATCTGAGGCATTCGCTCTTACTTCAGGTGAGAAAATGGGTTTTAATCATAGAGAGTTGCAATTTCCCATCGGGTCTGTTAATATTATTCTAAATCCATTTTCTATTAATAAGTAGGAGCTTCATCAGTAGCATTAATTTTTGTTGCAGATCTGATGAAAAGTTTGTCATTGATTTCCAGTCTGTTCGCGTCACCATAAATATTATTGTTTTGAGTGGATTGCTTCTCTTTACTGATGAATAATTGTTATTATAATGAGTTTTTTCGGGAAATTGGATACGTTTTTTAATGACAAATAATGCAATATATTGACCGAACCTGTATTATCATAACAATTTTATGGCATTTTTTTCTGCTGAATGTAGAAATGAGTAAAATACTGCCATGACTCTATAATCCATCTTTAATCTATAGTTGAATTATCTAGTCCAATGGATATAATAGACATCAAGTTCATGTAAAGAAATGAAGTTATGAAATTTTAAATTCAGACTGTTTTAAATTTATTTCTATTACTGCTAAATATCATATAAAAATTGTAATTTTCATTATATAAGATGATTTTATTTAACCAACTTGAGATTTAACTTTAATTTTTCATCATCCTAAAGGTTTTTACAAGGTGTATCCTCCTCCTCTTAATGACTCCAAATTTTTCAACAAAAATTATGTAATTTTTGTGATATAATCTACTTCAATGCTTCACTCTTGTAGGGAGAGAAAATAGGGTTCGAAAAGGGATGAATTCTAGCGGACATATACATGAGTTGCCTCGCGGTACTCTTATTGGCCAAGGACCGGCATTTACTAGACTCAGTATGTCTGGTGGAGCTGCTGCTCTTTCATCTGAAAATGATAAATCTCTGGAATCGTCAAAATCATCGATGACTCAGAGCGTCTTTAATCTTGTTAAAAACATCATGGGTACATATTTATATAAAATATTCTAATTATTTATCATTTTTATATGTAGCAAGTGATATCCTATGAAATTTATTAACGAAGTACAAATGCATTCATCTTAATTTAGCCATTTAGCTCTAAAACTTTTTTCATAAAATTCTTGGTCTTTGTTTTGTTTTTCTATATATAAGATACACTAGTTTGTAGGCAGTATATTAATCTAAAAAACATATATGAAATAAAGTAAAAATACCCTAAAGTCTTGTGCAATTTAAATGTAATATGAATGAATACTCCTTTTCAGATTAAAAGATGCATTTCAATATTTTCTCTAGCTACTGTTTTTTATAGTGTACACGACTCTAGAGGAATCAAGACTTGAATTAGATGGATCACTCCCTGACATAACTTCGGTCTAAGTATGATCTACAGTAAACTTCAGATTTGCTATATTCGAAATTTTTTACATCCGATTTGTTACATCCAAAATTTGCTATATCCGAATATCTGAGTTTGTTATAAGCCAATTCGTTGCATCCGAGATACAACAAATTGCAACCCATTCAAGTTTGTTATTGATGTATTTATGCATACGTTTCTTTATTTGAACTTTTTATACACTTGTAAGAATAAACTATCGATTCTCAAAAGCACCGGTAATTTTTCTTTCCTGAAAGTGTTGCTTTATATTTTTCTATTAAATATTTAGTTGGAACATTTCGAAATGGTGTGCAAAAAAATTAAATTATATGTTTCAGCAATAATTTTAGTGGAATATGTTGAGATATCTCTAGCCATGCCTAGTTGTATTTATTTATGTTGATGCCGACTTGTATACAATAAATTTTGTATACAATGAACCTATCGAGACTACAAAATTTATTCGTTATGTTCAAAAATTTAAAGCTGATCTAGCCTCAATATGAATTTTTCTTCATTACGAGTGAAAATCGATTAAAAATAAATTTACTATATCCAAATTCTATGCAATTCTGTACACTTGCTATTATCTACTATGCAGTTACAGAATAAGTTTCTAGAACAATTCTAAGTTGAAGCATAATTTTGTTCTTCAAAATATAATATCTCAGTGTGTTTCTCAAGAGGATTTCGAAAGATCATTAATTTGGTGCTTCTCTAAATGGTCCCGATTTGTTTGGAAACTTTGTCGCTTTTCAAAAGATTCAGAAAAATTTGAAAATTAATCTGTACCTTTCAAGATATCTCACAAATGATATGAATATCACTTATTTAATATGCAAATAAATCTTTTATATTTTAGTAAAAAATTTTTTAGCTGACTACTGAATTCCTAATTACATTGAATTCAAATTAAACCGACCAATATACCTTGCTGTATAGGTGCTGGTATGCTCTCTTTACCGGCAGGAGTTGCTGCATTTAGTGATTCTCGATCTGCTATTATTCCGTCTAGTGTTATTATAACCTTACTCGGAGCATTATCGGCTTATACATTTACGCTGGTTGGCCGATCTTGTGCTGAAACGAAAGCTGAGTCCTATGAACAAGCATGGGCTAAAGCCGTCTCTCCTAAAACTTCTTTGATTCCTGCTGCTGCTTGCGTTGCTACATGCTTTGCAGGTGATGTATATTTCTAATATTTATATTTGCTTGTATTAATAACAATTCAAAGATAAAATTTAAATTAATTTTACATAATGAGCTGAATATATGATCACTTTGTAAGTACTAGAATCAGAAGAACAGCCTAATGAAAGAGTACATGTGAAAAATAGAATACTTTTTTCTGTTACATTTCCACCCTACTTCAACTTGAAAATATTTTTCGAACAATTATACAACACAATTTATTCCACCTTGAATTCAAAGCTGTTACAAATTAAGTGCAGTCCAGTAGCTATTGTATTCAGAGTATTATAATCATGAATGAAACCAAGCAATCTTATTGCATTCAAAATTGGTTAATTAAAATGGCTTTTTTCCCTCTATTAGTTAAAAAACTGAAAATTGTGCGTGAAAGCTTTGTCTAGGTTGGATTAATTTAGGCATGTTTTACTGCAATAAATTTTGGATACAATGAATCTGTCAGGGTTACAAAACTTATTCCTTATATACGAAAATCTAGAGAGAACTTGACATATTTTCATTTTTTTTAATTAGTATAAAAATTGGGTAAAAGCAGATTTGCAATATTCGAAGTTTACTATGTATCTGAGAATGTAAATATATTTTTGGTATATGTTATTTATATTGAGCGTCATTAAACTATTCGTTGCTATCTCAGGTTGTCTGGCATATACGTTAATCATTGGCGACACTTTTTCGGCTCTAGCTCAGCTTATGAATGTCCCTGCTCGATTTTCCGCTCGAAGCTCGGTCATCGGGATACTATCCGTCCTTGTATTACTCCCACTATCTCTCCTAAAAAATCTCAGTGCCCTGGGTTTCACAAGCATGTTGGGTACCGGTGGACTACTTTATACTGCGGGAATGATGGGTTTGAGGTACTTTGATGGGAGTTATGCTCCTGGGGGGAAGTTTTTCGGCCTACTTTCGGCGGCTTCAAAACCGGCATTCGGCACCAAGACTTCTAATCCGCTTTTGTTTTTGGTGTTGGTAAGGAAATCATTAGAAGTTTGCTATCACTCAAATCTAAGTTTGATAACATATGATGTTGTAATGTATTCATTTACATAATTGTGCATACGTATATGCTTATTTGTTAGGTGAGTATGCTCGGCACTGCATATGAAGCCCATTTCAATGCGCCGCTATTTTATAAGGAACTAAAGAATAATACTCTTCCTCGTTACAATTTCATGGTCAGCACTAGTTTTGCTGTAGCTATAACAACCATGATAGCAGTAACTGCCTTTGGATTCCTTACATTTGGAGGCTCTAGTGCTGGGTTTATTTTGAATAATGTAAGTTTCAAAGTATATGCTGTCTTCTACTTTTTTCTACTCGAAGACCTCTCATTTGGAAGGTTTTGGGCACCAAAAGATTAATCTTTGAACTCCACCCACAAAAAAAAATAAATCTTTTTTGCCTGCACTGATTAAATCAAGTTGAATTCTTTGCCATTGTGGTTAGATTTAGTTTTGATGTTGGTTGACTTAACTTCCGCAATAAGTGAGAAATTGATTTCCATGAAAATTATGAAAGTCTTTCCTTTGTTGCTTGAGGCGAGTATTGAGAACACGGAAGAGAGATGCTTCTTTCTATGTACTAGTCATGCTGCAATGAATAAATCTTGAATTTAATCGAAATTCTTCATTCATATTATATATATATATATATATATATGATTTTAGTAGCATATGCTCATATATTAATGATATATCCGAATATGTACCCCTTAGGAGTTCATACATTGAGGTTACTTAGCGAAATCAACAATGCATATATTAGCATTAAAATCTGCATATTTTATAAATTGATTTGAAAACTAGGCTAGTTTTTTTAGTATCACTTTGTTGGCCACTAAATTTTAGTGGTTAATATTAAATAGCTGCTAGTTCAGGTAGGTCATCAATATCGTCGAATATCCGATGAGCAGGTTAGATAGTAATGGTAAATAACAAACAAAATTTCTTCAGCAATATCAATCTCATTTTAATACCTTCATTCCGGATGGACATCATAAAAGTCAATTACTGCACAGGAAACCTTTAATATCAAACCTTTCGAGCTATGGTGCGTAAGAAGGGAAATGTAAGTATTGATGTCATAGTGTATGATGTAATAAAA
Source organism: Vaucheria bursata (assembly GCA_032358265.1). Taxonomy (NCBI): domain Eukaryota; class Xanthophyceae; order Vaucheriales; family Vaucheriaceae; genus Vaucheria; species Vaucheria bursata. Next base: position 93,158 of record JAULBW010019871.1, on the reverse strand, counting down.
GAGTAGTACACGTTTGGATACATATATATATATATATGCTTACGTTTTACATATAGTACACTGTACATTGCATGGATACATACTGCCATGTACATATTTATCGCTTTTGATGAGCGAACTCTTGAACAAGATAGCAATAAGCTTGCTTTGCTAACATATTGCAACTATATCTGGCTCAGTTTGATTCATTTATTCATGTATTTTTGTGTTGAATACATATTTTATTATGGAACGTTTTTTTATTTACATTATGCTATTAATTTCATTTTTATTGAAAATTTCGCCTAAATAGAAAGATTCATAAAAAATTGAAGAGTTTTTGGAATTTTTTTCTTTTTCTAGTATGCCGGCGCAGATCGGCTTGCTACGATAGCACGCTCATTTGTGGGGTTCAGTATTGTTTTTTCATATCCTCTTTGCTTTGTGGGACTCCGAGATGGTAAGCTTCCCAAATATTCGTTAAATATCTCTTTTGAGTTTCTATTAAATTTCAAGTGATTTTACTCAACCTGTTTTGACAATATGTTTTCCTATGCTGTCAATGTTTTGTTGCAGACAAATTAAAAAATATTTGCATTCAAATGGTCTTTTTTTAAAAAAATGTGACAGCTATAAGTTATGGTAGAATTTTCAAAGCGTGCTCAATAATTTAGTACTATAGTCCATTTAAAGTTCGAATAGATGATAAATAATTTCCTTGGTGGAAGTACAGCAAGTTGAAATTTCAGAATGATTCATCACTCAAGAGCGCATAATTTACATTCAAAAATTTTATTATTGCATGGCTAGCTTCTTGTAAAATGTTTTATACCATTAGATACGTAAATATATATATATATATATATGTAGTTTTCTAAGCTTATAGGATTGTATAGTAATGCTATGTTAACATGTTGACAGCAACTTACTATTTGTTTGGAACTTTGTGCAAATTTTGCTAGCAATTTTACTAAAAAAAGCCTCTAAACTAATAGTACTTTTACCTATCTTCAGTGTCAGATATCGTTTTTAAATATCGATGCAATAAATATGAATTTTAAAATGTAATAAAAAATTTATACAGCCCAATACTAAGGACTCTGTTGGTTACGAATTGTTATCTGAAAATTTTGGAGATTCTTTGGTATTTGTGGAACATTATTACAAAAAAACTTTAGACCAACATGGAGGCAATAGAAAGTTTCAAATTTAAAGAACAAAAATGAGTTGCAAATATAACTTAATCGAACTTCAATTAAAACGATGTACTCTAGCAGCTCGATGGAAAAAGATGTGCAGCATATTTACTGTAATCACTATGTGTTTAAAATGCAATACTTTTATGTTTGTGTTTAGCCTTGCGTAGTCAGAATTAGATGGATATGTTAGTTATGAGAGTTTTTATTGACAGGAGAAGCAACAAAATTTTAACTTTTTAACAATTGCACTAAACTTAATGATGTAAATAGTAAACTTTGGGTGTGATGAATTTTGACTTATGAAGAATTTTGGCTTATAAAGAATAAATGAAAAAATCATTTGTACAAAGTACAGCCACAAGTTATCTGGTGTAGCAAATTATTCATTCGGTGGTCCTGACAGGTGTAATGGAAATCATGGGCATAACTAAGCCTTCGGAAGGCCAGCGACGACTATGGACCGTTGGACTTTTGGGCTTCGTTTCTACAATTGCCCTCTTCCTTAAAGATCTTGGGTTTGTGAACAGTTTTGGGGGAGCTGTGGTTGCTAGCGGGATTATATACATTTTCCCGGCAATGATGTTTCTGACTCCTCTTCGGAAGAAGGTATTAGTGCAAATATATTTCAAAATTTTGATATTAATGAATGTTGTGGTTTGCGTAAAAAGTTATTTTCCAGTGAACATCCACATGAATAGATTAATTTTCAACTGCTTTTCGTATGATTCCAGACTTTCATAAGATTCTAGCAACTTTTCTGGTAACGTTTCAAGGGGTATTTCTAACTATAACAGTATCTGCAAGTTGAATGTACAGAATTTAAATCAGTGTTTTGTTAAAAATTTGGGAGGCATATTTTACGTAGTTGTAATTTGTGACTGACCAATATGAAGTGATAAAAACTGCTCAAACAAGGCATGGAATGCTTTTCAATTGATATGATTGATTGAATTAATAACTTCGTAGGTAAAATCTGGCTTACTGAAATTGGCTGGACGACGACGTTTTGAAGCGCTTGCTAACTACAGTGTGATAGGAATCGGAGCATTGCTAGGAGTGCTCGGAGCTGTAATAAGTGTGTTGGAATCATTTTTTCCGCACATTCTCTCTCCCTAATCATTTGCACATGGCTGGAATGTTTGTCTTGTGTTGCTCTGTCTGATCTTGAATAAATATAAAAATATATTTTTTGCAAAAATTGAATGAATTTTCATTATGAATTTTGTCTCGAAAAGTGTAATCTTTTAATATGGTTGACCAGATCATTTTGATATATATATATATATATATATATGCATGTATGGAACATGGACCCTGTTATATTACATAGATATTTTTAACGCTAAACAAACACGAATGGACAGATTTCATGTGAACGCATGGGAGATCGAGAACAAAGTTGACTTGCGTTGATGTTTAGGTGAAAAATTACCCTAAACTTCTCCACGCTCTAGATTAATGTAAAATTTACAGGAAACATTATCAGCATTACTGGTGAACTGTTACTCTTTCTTAACTGCTATCGGACGAATGTAACTACTATGTTACTGTTACTGGAAAGATGTTACGGATACATGTTTGGCAATGAATCATTCCTAAAGTAATCTAGGATTACTGCAGATTTAATGCAAATTTTACTAGACTAGTAGTGAACTATTGTTGCTGCTAATGAATAGCACATCTGATAAGATAGCTGAATGAAGATCTGTTGCATCGATTGAGGAATTGAGAGATACCTAAAAGTCCTGTTGTGCAAATTTTTCTCGTTGGTTTTTGATTATTTGTGGTGAAATGGTAACCTTTTCCTTTGATTAAACAAGTTGATTAAATATGACAGTACCAGATGCAAAAGACAGAAATTTTTGAGGCATAAGATGTCAATCTCTACTTTTAAATGATGTACACATTTCTTGCCGTTTGCTTAGTTTGGGATTCTATCAAAAATATATATAAATCATCAGTAAAATCTGGCTGTTTTACTGTTTAATATTTTCAATATTGATAAAACTTGGCAATAACACTTCTACTAAACCCTTTTTATTGCAAATATCTCTGAAAAGCATAAATTGTTAACTTGTAAGTATATCTGAAAATTAAGTAATTAATAGTCTCAGCAAATAATTCAACAGATTTAATTTCAAAATTTAATTGTTGACAAGACAAACAAATATGGAACAGGACAGAGTGAAACAGACCAGGAACTACAAGTACATGGTTGATTAACGAAACTAGAGTACAAGACCACTAAAGCTACTTGTATGATCAGAATGAATCTTTTAATCAATACATTTTAGAGTTCAAGTTCAATGATGACTCGACATAAATTATTGAAGTGCAACAATTACTTGCCACTTTTGAAATAATCATATCTAACAGATTTTAGTCTTTATTGAATGCAACAATTCTCACAGTAATTGACTAAAAGCTGGCAAACAGGTACCTACATGTAATTTTTCCAAGTATTGTCAATCTTGATGCTTAATACATATGCAGGACTTTTCAAAATCATATATGGATACAAAAAAACAGATTGTACATAGCATATTTTTAAACTCAAGAGTGAGTCCATTACAAATTTTTTGCTGATCTAGATAGCAGTTATTTGATGAAACCAGTTGGAGTCATTGTGACCTCATGAAGAATCATACTAGTAGTACCTAGATTTTACAGATAAATAGAGTATGTACTCTAGTAAATCATTTACAAAACAACCGGTTTGATGACATGAATAACTTTAATAGACCTACTAGTTCCACTTTCTTTTAAAATAGGGAATATTTATCTTCGGATGCTGCTAAATTGATTTTTTACTCGGGGGAATGCAAATATACACCGAAAGAGCACTCATTATCAAACCATAAAAAGAATTATTAATGGATAAAAAGTGAAAAAATTAAGAAGTTCATAATCGTATGAGACAAGTATTATTAGCATGAGAACAGCACGAGCCAGCTTCATTTTTGCACATTTAGCTAAAAATTACGTTTTTAAGTACTACAAATTATAAAATAGCTCTTTCAGCCTCATTGCTGATAAAATATTAAATTTTATTTTGTATAATTGGTTCAATATTGCACATATGAAAAATGTATATGATATGCATAGAAAGTATTGCAGATATCTTTATTGTTAAAATGTAAAATCATTTCTGATTGATTGTTTTTTGTATATATTTATATCTTATTCGTAGAGTAACATAATTTATACCATATTTATTTATAAAATGTTCACGATTAATTGCAACTAGTGATACATTACAATATTTCAATAACACTACACAACATAATTGACATATTGTGGACGTTATACAGATAAAATTTAATTACCAATCATTAGGTTACTATTACTTATGGCAAGATAGCTTATTCTATGGCAACTTGAATAATTACGGAGATTTTATCATTTTACAAAATAATTGGCATCAAGATACTGTAATCTTCTACTCAGGTTGCGTATATTGAAAGAATAATTTTTTTATTTTAGATGGAAACATTGCATTAAGATACATATCATGTATTACAAATCACCAACAAAAATTATTTTTATAAAGCACATTTTTTATTAGCCACACCAAGTTCCATATTCCAGCAACTATTGAAAAATGAAATATCACCGAGGTTTTCAAAATATGCCAAACATAGTGTTGAATATTCGAATATTATATTCTCATTCTTCTATCTGAAACCATATTAAACTATGAAATAAACTGATGAAAGTAATAAGCATTTGATATAGACTTACTCAGATATCATGAGTTTGTTTTGTACTAATCTTTGCTAATAACAAAGAAGTCATACTATACAAAGTTTCAGCAATATACATATAGGTTCACAAATTGAGGATTAAAGTGTTCCCAAAGTGTTCAACTTCTTAGGAGTTTACTATGCATTAAAAATACTAACAGCAAGGCATGTATAAGAAAGGAGACAAGTAGAGAGGTGTATACGCACAAGGCATGCAAACAGTTACAATATTAACTACATCACAAGCAATCTATGCTCATCAACATGGCATTCGTCGGAATTTATAATACCAAGCAAGTGACACTAGAGTAGCACAACATGCAAGCAGAGCGATCACTACTGAAACTGAAAACTAAGCCTCTATCATCTAAAAAAATATGCACATAATGAATTAAATTGTCCATATACAGGGAAAAATAGGAGGCTATACGGACTCATGAACACTCCGTAAATTGCGTTCGCAGTTAACGACATTAGCCAGTATAAAAACTCGTTGACCTCCAGGTAAAACAACTTCTCTTCCTCGCCAGTCGTCATCACTTTTTCTTCGCGATGAAGTCGATGAAACGCCTGGAGAACTGTCTCTGCTTGGTATAGTAGTACTATCAGACATTACTGAGCAATTCAAGTTGTAGTGATGTGTTCCATCACAGCTTACGTAGTCTGGCAATGCGCTTTCTCGTCTCATTTGCTGTTGAGTGAATCAAATAGATATAATTTAAATCTGTAAGAAGTGGGATTAAGAGTAGGCACACAGTTTCAGTAAACCGCTACAGTAGTACTTTTCGAGGAGATGAAACAAGGATTAACGTGAACGAATATTTTAAAAATGGCCTATATTTTGTCATTGAGATATTAAAACAGAAATTGGATTTTGCCCGGCTCGATGTTCTCGGGTCGAGAAAAAGAGAACATTATCCTTAGAGACAAGTACTATTTCAGATAATAATGAATAAAATTCATCATATAAGATAAAATTAGCTCAAAGGCACACTATTTCATGTAAGACACTTAGTATTATAACGGGTAGAGCCGGGAAAAGAACATACTGATGATTACACTTCATCGGCATATTAAGAGTTTATGCAGAAAAAAGATATTTTTACCTCTGACCAAGGTGATGACTCCGACAAGAAACTGTGTGATGAGAAGTACTCCATACTATACTCTTGGTAGAAGATATCTGATAATGCCATTTGCTTTCAATAGAGAATGTATGCTAGTACTAGATAATTGACTTTCCCAGAGAGTATACACATGTTCAAGAGCGTTTCGTTGACAAAAACCCTTCCTTGAATGACAAAAATTCTTTATCTTAAGAATTCTTTAAACTGAAGTTTATTTCACTTTCTTTTCTCGACGTGTGACTATTTTATTGTTCTCATAACGTTGTGAGTCTTTTTACCTATGCACGAAAAGTTTCAAACCACTGACTTTGCAGTTCTAACCGACGAGCACTCATTGCAGTCCGTCTTATTCGGCCGCATTATATCGATCAAAAAATATATTCCAGTGAACTGAGAGTTTAGTGCGGAACTTGAAGTATTGTCAACGAAGTGACAGCCAGACAAACAGTTATAATTGGCGGTTGGCGACAACTATGTACTGAGCTAACACAATCAGTGAATAACAAAAATTTACAATAAAATACTGGTCAGTGTCCCATTATTTAGCCGTCCAGTGCTCAAAATGAAATCTAGTCTCCTTTCCCAACATAACGCTTTTTGTCTCTTGAAACAGCCTCCCAGTGTTTATTCTTCTTGGAAACCACTTACGGATTAATTTTTTCGAAAAAGACGTAAATAAATCACCAAATTCACTCAAATTAAAGCTCAATCAGCCTGGAGGTACCCATGTTTAATATATTTATCAAGTTACCCTAAAAAATTCAGATCAAATAAATATCTGGAAACATTCACCAATATTGGATGTCCTTATGGAAAGGTAAAATCTAAAGGCTGATTAATATTTGCATCTCGTGTGCACAACAAATTTGGCTGGGCTAATCTTTTTACAGTCTCTAAAATAACTAATTGAAGGTTTTTTAAAATCAACAGTTTGCAAAAGCCTATTTCATTTGCTATATTGTTTATCACACCTTCTATCAGCACCGAAATAAAACAATAATATTTTATATCACTTCCATCAATTACTCAAGTATCAGCAAGCTTTTTTCATTGACATTTGAACAAAACCTTGATAATTTGATTACAGTACCATTAATTAGTTATGTGTCGGCCAACTTGCTGCAAAAAAGCTTCCCTTGGTAAAAATTTCAAATTTTTTGACCAGTCTAGGTAATTTCTGTAGCTTGTCATTTGCTGATCGATGAGTTGATTTTCTCCAATTGCAACATTTTTCAGTTATTATAATTAGCCTGGTTGATATAAATACTGTTATTGTCATTTATTGTATTTTCATATTTACTAATGCTATATGTGGAAACCAAAGACAAAAGCAACATTTTTAAATCTATTTTTAGTTGCTTAAAATAGTTATAGCACATATATAAAAGCTTTAGATACACTATCATCGTAAAATAAATGCTCTAGTATTACTTGAGGGCAATACATAATTACTTCAGTAATTGTTTTACTCATTTTGTAAAGAAAATTGAAAGGTAAAGTAATACAATGCATTGTGATACTGAGATCACGGCACAAGGCAAAGTAAAGAAAGAAAAGAGTATAGGAAATGGTATTATTGATCTGAAGAACGACTTGATGCACACATACCATAATAGTATATCACTATGGAAGTGTGCTCATGGTGAATAGCAAAAAGAAGAAGTAATGAAGAAACATACCAAACAGAATGTAAACTATTCAAATGAGGCCAAGAAAGCAGAATAACCTTTTCAAATATTCCTGCAGGAAAATTATTAGGAAATCATGTAAACAAACTGTAGGTAAAAGTTGTAGATAGAAGTAAGTGTAGTTAAAACATAGATGCTGAGTAGTAATGGATAACGGATAGCAACATGGAGTAGGAATAAGAGTAGTAATAGGGACAAATTTTAATAGATTTGTTGGAATGATACCTGAAACAAATCTAGTTCTACTAAGGATGCTTTAAAGATATCAAGCTCCTTTGTATTGATATCTTGCTTTTAGCATTTTCATTTTACATGTCACTCTAGTATATGTCCATTAGAATAAAAGGATGCTTTACATTTTAGCAGTTAAGTCATAAGCTACATACTGTCTTTAGAGAGTCTATGTTAATATATTTGCACATCATCTGAACTTGACGCACTCCATCAACACAACATATTTACAATACATTTTAATGAATACTGGATAGGTCATATTATTAATACAAGTAATAAAGGTATAAATATGTTACATTGTCAAGATGCCAGTCCTGCTATTTCTTTAAATTGTTATGGCATAACTGCTTGACTATGGTCACTAATGTTTGTCTATGTTTACTTATATTTTGCCTACACCTCTTCTGACATTTTTACCCCTTTTACCTGATTGCACTTTTTATCCTAATTGTGCCTTAAATGCCAAACCCTTTATGTCAACACCTTTGTCACAGTTCTTTGTGGACACCTTTGTTCTACACCTCTACAATTTACCACATGTCATATTCCTTATGGTTCTGTGGAAACTTCTTCACTTATTTTCCACCTATGCATGCTCTGTCATAATAAGCTCTTCAACTTATCAGAAATTATTTTGGAATATTTTCAGTTTGATAAATCCTGCTTTATCTCCTGTCATAGTACCTCAATCTCCACCATCAACTACTCAGATACTATTCAAGAATGGTCATCAGTCTTATTATCCCGCTTTCTTCAGCTTATTCTTTGATTACTCTGCTTTGCTTCCACCAATGATAACTCTAAATGATACTTTAAATAATTCTATAATAGTCACAAGCCTTCTAAAGGAAAACTATGGATTCACTTGTGGACCATGAGATTCAGCGAAATTAAGTAAGATTCACCAAAGAGCCAGTTTCAAGGGCACTTCAAAAGGATATACCGCACATGCTAGAGGGAACATATTTATTTGTTCAGTCTTGTTTTTCTGTTCACTCTTCTAAATTTAATAAAGCTTTTATATTTTATTAAATCTTTTTGTATTTGCTGTCTGCCCTGTGCTGTACATTGATCTTACCCCCTAGTACAGGTACAAGTACTATATTATGTTACTGTATCTTCCTTCTTCCATTTTAACATACATATAAGAAAAGCTATGAATGTTTTGATAGTTGTGAGATAAATAAACCATGTATGACAATGTTCTGATGAAATTAACAGCTATTCAAAAATACAAAATTATCAAATGAATATTTGGTTGTACTGTAGAGTTCAAATATGGAAATTTATTTGCTATATCTTTTTGCCTAGAATATTGTTTTTAAGATGTTTTATGGATGATATCCCAGTTTCTAAATAGTTGTAAACTATTATAACTCCTTAATCTAGTGAGTGCTACTAAGACTGAAACGGAAAATACATCAAGAGTATAAATAGTAGTATATTAATGAAGTTCCATCATGTGTTGCCGAAACTGAACCTCAGCAACATATCCAGCAAAAGATATTTAAATGTAAATGATTATCAGCAAACACTTCAAATAGAAAATATGGCGTACAAATCAATTCCTAACATAAACATTGCTCTCTTAGCCAAAAAATCATGCAAGGTTACCATACTTTGTTTCAAAATCAGGCATTATGCATGCCAATTTTATATGATTGTCTAGATTACTTACATGCATACTGCTGTATCAGCAGCATCTTTGCTTTTGTAAGCCATACTTTAGGTCTTGCCTCATGCTACCATTGAATTATTCCTTGGAATATTGATTGCATGTGTTTAATTAATTGGTCATGGCTTTACTCGCCTGCATATAACTGTGTTACTTTGATACTGCAAGCTAGTAATGATGGCATTATAGCTGTATGCAATACAAATAATTGAATGAATTTTTTTTTATCATCACGAGCATTAGCTCAACCGACGAAATTATTCTGTTAAAAGAGCCTTCGCGTTAGGAGGAAAATACCCGATACGAATTAAAAGACGTCTTGCGCAATTTATTTGTGAAAGATCCTGAAACTGAAAGAAATTTTACAAATATTTTTGCAGGATTCAATATGTATCTAACACAGTAGATATCGTGAACAGACTATAGATGTCTCAACAGTAACAATAGAGCATTCTAGTGCATGACTTGCAATAAACGAAGGTAGTGTAGCTATTTATTTCTTGATGACTCCATCTTTTTTTTTATGCGAATGCAGCTGAATATATTAAAATTATACTATTTTTGAGCATCGATAAATTAAATATATTTTTGTGAAATAAATTGTCTTCACCAGGTTGAATTAATCTCGATTGCGTGTAAAGTGCAAGATATTGAATCCCTGGGGCGAATATTGCGATATACTATGGATATTAATCAGGTCGAGGTGTAAATTTTTCATTTTTAGAACTTATATTTATAATGTAATAGCGTCTAGCATTATTATCATTGTCTGAAAGTCTTAAATAAAAATCTATTTCGAGTATCTTTATAATCTGCACTATTCGACATGATGCCTCGTTTCACGGCTACCATTTTGAAGAATAATTACAGTTCTATAGCATTATTGTCTAAAATGATAATTTTGTGATTTTATCACGTACTATTTGAGTTCAACTTTGAATGTCAAGAGTATTTTTTGTAAACGTTTGATTCATATATGCTTAAATTGCTAAAAATAAATTTCATATTTTCTCAGTATTTAAAAAAGTATAAAAAATCTTTGCTAGTAATCTAATAATAGATTCAAATGTAAAAATATTACTCTTGTGGTTAACTGAAAAAAGGCTATACAGCTGTTAATAATTAAAAAATTCCATTTTATTTCAATAAATAAAATTTAGATATAATACTTGCATAGGTCTAAAATTTTTAATACTGTAAAAAATGAAAATTGCATATGTACATGAATTAAACAGAGAAAAACTAATTTTTTCTGTTCATTTTAAATTTTATATATTTCTTCTTTCTCCAAACTGCATAATCGTACTGGGATATCAAACAAAATAATTGATTTTAAGATGAAAATCATTTACTCAATTCACTGACACATATTTGAAAACAAATTTTTTGCTTATTTTGTTGAAATATTTTTATCTTGTTGCTTAATCATATTTAGCAGGATACGGAAGAGTACAATAGAGCAGTTTTTTGGTCCTATAGAAAAACTTTGAAAATTTATTTTATAAGGTGGCAATGTAATGCAGTACAGGTACGCATTCCTCTCTATGAATAGTACTTTCACGAGGTAAATTTATGTTAAGACAGGCAAAAAAGCCACCTTGGTTGAGTCAAGACGTGGCAGGTTGTACTAGTTCAGGAATGTTTGACTCTATATGTAGTTATGCAAAGTTTTTGTATTATCATACATGCCAGTACCGTGAAGTATAGAGAAACCTCTTAATTAGGACACTTTGTTTTCCAGAAACCTTAGTAGGCTGGACAGCTATCAAGATGTCATACAGTTTTTTGTATTTCATTTACCTTTCATTGACAGACATCTTGTTATGTTAGAAACTGGGCATCAAATTGTACCCACAAAAATTTTATCAAGGGAAAAACTTGATGGATGGGCAGTCAAAAACTTATTTTTTTCATCTACCAATAGTTAAAGTATGAATTGCTGGGATAGAATAGAAGTAATTTTAAATTAATTTTATCGTCCACGATTACATAAAGAACTCAAAAGTTACTATTTCGTGAGCAGCAGTGTCTCAGAATTTTTTTCATTTGTAAATTTTTGTTCTCTTAATAAAAATTATTCATGTCTGGTGTCTGGATGCCTCCTTAAGTTAGACATTTTAGCACTTATTTATGAAGTATCAAACTTATGAGGTATTTGCTTTACTGATTTGAAACTAGGGCGTGCCTAAAAAATAATGTTAATGCGATAGTGTGAGCGATAGGATTGCAGCATCTATAGATGAGATTTTTTAAAACATAATTTTCAGACTTTTATTAGTAAAAAGATAATATTCAAGTATTGGTAGTTCTACAAGTTTTCAGATATGATAAGTATTGATATTGTAAATTTTCAATAAATACGTAATGGAATGGAAAAATGGTAAGAATAATTTGAGGATTTATTAAAGTAGTATGTGATTAATTTAGAAAAGTTAGTAAGTGAATAAATATTATAATATTTTTGTTGAAATACAATATTATCAAACTATCGCTAATTTTTAGATCGTGAAGAGTCGAAAAGAACAGGCCATAGAAGTTGAAAGGACAAAGCTTATACGTGTAGCCATACAGAACTTAGCCAATCGAGCTGAAAAAAAAGTGCAGAATGAGCGAATAAGATCTAAGAACGCTTTAAAAAAAGTTGAAAAGTGCAGCGATACGATTGGTCAGTCAAGCAGTAGTACAGTTACTAGTACTTTGGTGCAAAATTCAATTTCAAAGCAATTTGAAAACTGTGAGCAGCAGCGATTAGAACGCTTGAATGAAAAAAAAAGTAGGCAGGTTTGTTAATACATTTATTCATATATACATGTGCAAAGGCTTATATTTTCATTATGCGAGAATTTCTGAACATTTATATATCTTTTCGTAAATTCATTTCAACATTGTTTAAAATATATTTCAACTTTGATTACTCATGTATGTTGGTTAAAATGAAATCGTTCATGTCTTGATTGTGTAGGAAGCTGCACAGGCTCGACGAGATTGGCTTAGAGGTACATCCGAAAGGCTTCGGCTTGCAAGAGAAGCTGAGCAAGCTGAAAAAATAAAGGAAAATGAAAGGTATAAATACTTTTTGCAAGACAACAATTTCACCGTTCACAGTGTTAAATAAGTCTTACAAACTCCTACTTGGTTAGCTTAAAGTTTAACAATTTACAAGACTTCATCAATAAAAAGTAAAATATATCTAGTCATGGCTAGCTATGTCTTAGCCAAAATTAGTGCACTAATACGTGTCGCCAATTTTTTATAGGTTATTGAAAAGGCAGGCAGAGGAGGAGATTCAAAGAAAAGAGCATGAACTTTTGAAGCAGGTATAATTGAAAAGTAAATAGCATTTTTTAAAGTTGATATTTTATTTTGATATGGAAATCATTTGTCTTTCTCTGAATTATGCCAAATAGTTTTACATGGCAATTTAAATACATAAATTTTATATAAAACTTTGATCCTGTTTGGAAAAGTTTATGATTTTTTGCCTAGTTCTTGAAATTTTATGTGCCGATATGCATAATATTTATTTTTCTGAAATTTAAATTGTGTTCATTATTTTTCCTCTTCTTCTTAATATCGATGTACTAAGAAGAAATGCATGTATGTTTGAATACATCAATGTAATCTACATATTTTGCATGAAAGGTTTTCCAGGTTGTGCAAAAGGGTAAAAGTAGTTGTTCTAACAATAATATTTTGCGGTAAATGCACTTTGATTAGCCGATTGCATTATTTTTTTGCCCAGAATGCTACAATCTTTTATGGATCAATGAATTAATCTTTTCAAAACAACGAATTCACTACTCATTTTAAAAAGACAAAAATTGCTTTTTAGAGAATAAAATAGGCAAAATAAAAAACCTTTCATAAATAAAATGAAAAAGTTAGGCTTTTCAACAATTTGGCTTAGATAATTTTATCATTTTACCAATGCTTTTAATTTTTATATTCAGAAGGAAAACAGGAATATGGCAAAGAATCATTACAGGAAATTTTTGATTCGTCGTTATGGATGGATTCCTTGGTTACAGTTACTATACTTAAAAAAGAAGAATTATCATACTTCTCAAAGGTAACAAGAAATCCTTAAATGCACTCATTTTCAATTTAACTTGATATTTGTCGGAAATTCTAGTCTTACTTTCTACTAGGTAGGAATTTATGCTGAATCGATTATAACAATTTGCCAAATAAACTTCAAATTGTGTACAGAACATAAAAAGCATACCTAGAAGTCCTAAAGTATTTCAAAAATATATTTTTGTGTTCAAAGCATTTCATTAGTCGATGGTAGCCTTACTGATCAACAAATTCTATCATATCCTCTGCATATGCATATATTGTGGTACTTCGGATATTGATGGCCCTCCTTAATTATAAGCTTAGTTGCAACTTTGTGTTCTAGTGTATAATCCAGTATTACAGTATGCAATCTAGTATACTACCCAATGTTTGAATACTCTCTTAAAAATATGTTCTAGAACAAATTTATGAAGAATATCTGCGCTATACCATCAGCTTGTTAAAGCATTTCTAATCTTATATATTGAGTTTTGAATTCTAAGGGTCTTGTAGTTAGTGTATATACTAATTTCAAATATAACATTTTTTGAGGGCATTATTGTGTACGTCATAGATAATTTAGTGTTATCTTGATTAAATTCGACTTTACCTATTTTGCTGTTTGATATGGATGATTCGTACTGAACTATAATGGTGAGCTGTATTCGGAGTTGCAAATTCAAATTTTTCAAGTTACAGACTTCAATTTTATCACATCTATATAAAAGTGCAATATCGTGAATAATAGTTATCATAAAGCTGCTGTTTACAAGGCCCTGAGAATTATGTTCGATAACAAAAAGTAAATAGTAATAGTTGGAAATTGTACATGCATTAAACTCGAGATAGAGCAAATTTGTCGGAATCATCGAATATTTTTGTTATACATGAAAATCTTACGCTGCATGACTTTTTCCTCCATTTATTTGTTATGAAAATTCGTTCAAGTCAAATTTGTTCTATCCAAAGTGTAGTATTATATATATTCTAAATTGAATTCATTGTAGAGTTATATTTTCAGAAATAGAATATATATTTGCATAAATTTTCAATTAAATCCATCAAGTAGTATGTATTTGGATATCTGTACATAGTGACAATTGAAATATAATTTTTTTATAATCTCTTAAAATGAAATTAGTTTTGTTCTTGACTTTCAGTTGCTATAATACAAATCTTCAAAGAAAAACATGGAATGCTTGGAAGCAACACTATTGCAGAGTAAAGGCACTGTCTGTCTGGCATTATCAAGAACAGGTATTTGCATTTGAAGTTCATACAATGATAATTTTAAACCAATTTTTCACAAATCAAACATTATAGGTAAAAGACTCTTGTACTCCTTTTTTGTATCATTTCCGATGGCAAATCATTTGGCTTATTGAAAAAAGCCTTTTGTGAAGATGCTTTGTTGGAAGAAAAAAGTATATCGAGGGAAGGGGGGGGGGTAGGTGGAAAACTTTTTGTTAGGCTGGCTTAGCATAGAAGGTTAAGTTCATAGGGAGGAGTAAAAGATAAAGCTGGCCAAAATTAACGATGGAAAAGGATATTTTATAAACTGAATTCTTCAAAATGTTTTGCCAAGAGACAAAAAAAAGATACGTATATAAGATAATTATTGATTTTTCTGCCTTCTCTGTTCTTGGTAGATGCGTGCTGCGGAACAAGCAGAAAAACTGAAAATTGTAGGTAAAATATGGTATGAATGGAAAAATTTATTGAGACATAGATTAGCGATAGAGTCCACTGTGTCTGCGCGGCGGGCTCTCTTTTCTAGGTGATTTTATGATTCATATAGAGAAAAGTATTTTTGTTCGAATGATTCTTTATGGATAAGTATGAATGTATTATTCTACAATGTGTTTTATAAAGCTTCGAGAATAATATTCATGATGAAGTAGGTTGATAGACTACCAACGCAGATAATAGCTGTTGATACGTTACAATTGAAAGCAATTACAATTTAATAAATAATTTGGAATCAAACCTATTCTGATAATGAAATGAATTCCACTGATTAACAATATTGTTCTAGAATGCACACAGTTTCAGCTGCATATGGTTCACTGGAACTAATTTGTGAAACTGACAAGCTGAACTGTTCTTATACATAACTGTATGCTATTTTATATGATGAGTATTCACTTATCCATACGCTTTGATTTGTATAAGCACCATATAAGTATGCTGAATACAGTCATTTATTTGAGTATGATTTACTAAAAATTTAAATTATTTGTATTAGTTTCTTAAGGATTTTTAAAGATGCAAGCATTCAAAGTGAAATGATTCTCATAAAAAGCTAGTAAAAAAACTAAAATTCAGTATAAGATAGTTTAAGGAAGGCAAAAGAACGTTTTATAATCTGTATATTATTGACCTTTCAGACCGATTTGAACAGGTGGCACTGGCAGCAAATACGGAGATATAGTATTATTTGTACATAGTATTCTGATATAAATTTACAGTTTTTATACTGCATATGAATTCAGTGTCCATGAAGTTTAATTTTAACATTTTTCTGTTTTTGTTACTTGTCAGACAGCAGATTTGGAATGCATGGAAGTGTCTAACGAAAGTTTCTGTCGATAAGGCAAAACGAAATTTTGAAATTGCAATTGATTTGAACTGCCGTATGAAGAGAAAGCATGCCATTTTATTCTGGAGGTGAGTGAGTCATTTCTGAATCGTAAAATGCTGCAAAATTTATATATTAAAATGGTAGAATATCGAAAGAATACGAACCTAAGTATTTGATAGAGGGTTTCAACATGTGCTACTAAATTTTAGTGCTTTTTAGTAGTTGATGTTAGCCCTCCGTGGTCACTAAAAAGGATTTTAAGTGTTAGTTTTATTGTCTGATAGCGAACCAAGTGTTATAATGGTATATTTTTTCTGTTAGTTTAAGAGGATCTATATCATTGTGCTATGATATTGGTAGGTCCTCATTGAGTATTTACATGGAATTTAATATTTCTTCCAACTGCATTACTTTAACCATATGAAAAAACAATGTTGATCATAAATTGAAGTTTGCTTGGCTATTTTGATGCAAGTTAAAAGTATGTTATTCATGAGAAGTTAGGTTTTATTTTATACGCCAAAAAATCTTTTAATTTTTTCCTCCTCCAAATTTTTGTTTATTGATATAAATTTTGCGGGTAAGATGGTGCTAATGTTCCTTGTATTATTTGTTATTGCATGTTGCTGTAGGTGCAATCTAAATACCTTTCGTAAATGAACTCCCAAAATAAATTAGCTTTTCTACCTTGACCCCTGAATTTTGTCCCAAACGAAAGGTCATACTAAATTTTTGTGTATAATTATCTGAAAAGAATAGTTTATTGTGAGTATTTCCATTTCTGTGACCTTTCATTTGAGGTATCATTCTTGGGACAGTGTAGAAATCTAAAATATATTCCATGTATTACTTCGCTTAAAAGCAGTTGCCCATCTGGTCCTGATTAAAACTACAGTAACTTTTATCATCTCTCGTGCTGATTACATCTCCTTTGAAAACGCTGAATGAAGCATAGCACATGTTTATAGATAATATAATATGAATGTACTCCTGAAAAACGTTTGTCATTATTCATTTATTTCAGATGCTTCGTACAATGGACAAAAATTGCTAGAATACGAAAGATTGAGGAGGCTGATGCATGGAATAAAGTTCAAATTTGGCTAGGCGAGGCAGTAAATTTACCATAGAGTTCTAGACAGTTGTTAGCTTCGTTTAAAGTATATACTTGAGCAAAAACATTAGAGCTAGCTAAATTTGTATTACTAATATATACACTCTTTAGGACATAGTTTCAAGAGGATTGCTTACTTTTGTTGTATGCTTCTTTACTCGTGGTAAAAAAATATTATCTATGTGTGGTTTCCTTTATTACGACAAAAATTATGTATCATATATAGCTTTGCAGTTCAACGTAATTTGAAATTTTTTCTAGCATTGAATATTGGTGCATTGACCAATTACAAATGATTGCAAAAAATGATGTAGTGTCAAAGGAAGTATGTACAAAAAAGCAGCTGTATGGCTGGTGAAACACAGGTGTATTACCAAAAAGAAAGCATTCAATGATTGCAGTAGCTTGATTATTCAGTGAAGAGGAGCATTTTGATGTGGGTTGCTGGCAATACGGAGGACTAACTATGAAACACTATCAATCAATCATGCTATATCAATAGTATACAATATCAGAATAGGACCTTGAACACAATGATTGTAATACATGATGGCAGGTTACATCAGAAAAAAATTCTAATATTTGATCTTGACATTGAGCTTAATGTTAGGAACTAATTTTTTTACAATTAGTTCTTAAGGGAATTACTCTTTTAAGAGTTATTCCATCTTAGCTGCATCATTTTGTGACTCTCCAGATGAATTGGTATTGAGACTTTGTTTGTTGTGTTGCTGAGTGTATTTCTTATTCACTCTTAGCAATGCAAATTATAGTTGTATAATGTTACCATGCTTGTATAGTCTTTGTGTTCTTCTTGTCTGGTACATTCATAACACTTAAATTTTTCAATTCTTCAGACAAGACTGCCATTTTCTCAGTACATTTACTTAAAATTTGCACCTCTCTTAATGAATTTGAGTGCAATAGCCGCCAATCATCAATGTCTAATCCAATTCTTTTTATATGATACTTGCCCATTGCATCATTCACTGATTCTTTGTATGCTGTTTACTGCAGTCTGATTCATGTGGTCATCAAAAGTGTTTGCATTTAGTAACTCATGCTTTAACAGTTTGAGCAGAGTAATATAGACATGGTATATCCGTGGAGGTTTTTATTTATAGATCCTGTTTTAACAATATAAATGTAGCTAAATAATCACGATAAACATAGTTTTTTTTATCAAGTCTTGAATGTCAATAAACATTATTTTTCTTCTGTTAAATTAAGATCTCAAAGGGATCATCAACTTGAAAGGAATTTTATTATGCAATGTGTACATTATTTCTAGGACATCAAAAATCAAGCTAAAAAGTTTTCAGAACTATTGAAATACATACTATATATTTTCTGTGCATGAACAGAATACTGTACAAGACAAATTTCAACCATGAACTGTAATTTCTTACGCTAACTGTGTGTTAGTAACATCGGTTGAAAGTTTTCTCTATTAGCTTAATCCAGTCTATAAAAAATTTACAACAATAAACATTGGTTCTATTGCTTTCGATATAGAGAGAAGTATCTACATTTTTAGTAAAAAAAATTTGATGTTCATTCATTCTTTTTACACTGCATCACCAACTGTTTCACCAACTGTTTTTGCATGAAAGCAACTTGACAAAATTACTTTCATGGTTTTTTCTTGACTGTTGATGGTTAGTAATCACCTGATGCAACCTGGATGCTTTACATTGCTTCAAGCAAGTACTCTGGCCAAGGGAAACATTTATTATGCAATGACTTTCAAATTTATCTTAATGTCAGTGTAGCTCTTTTGAGGATTCTGTTAAGAAATAAATGTACAAAAAAACTTCCTTTGCATTTCTTGTGTTTTGTGCTTAATATTCATATTGGCACCAGGTTTGATGAATACAAACCAACAGGCATATACAAAAATACAACACCAATGACATATGACAGTCCAAGCTTGCCTATTTTGGCATTTTTAATTTTCTAGAAAAAGGCAGAGAGTTTTTATCAATATTCAGAATCATTAAGCATTCTGACCAGTAAAATATAAGACCATTGTTTACCAAGTGTTTCTAGAATTAAGGTAAAGTTTTAACTTAAAACTTATAATGTACATTTTCTCATGGCAGATTTTTTATTGAGTGGTTGGGACATGATGAAGTGTGCATTACAAATCAAGAAAGAGTTGAGATGAAGATGTGTGCAAGTAAATAGTGATCTTCAGAGAATGCAAGTTTTTTACTGATGGTAAGTGCATTAGATACAAGTCCAGGTGGTTAAAAACAAGGATTTGATTTGGATTAAAGCACATGGGTAAATGAAGACCTTTGGCCAATGTGGTCGGAATTATTACATGAAAAAAATTAGAGCAACTTACGTCATTTTTTAGTTCAAAATTTTAATAGCAAATCTATAGAAAATAGGCATTACATAAAAAAGTAAAATGAGGAGCTAAAAGTGCTATACAAGTGATAGAAACTGAAGCTTTATGCTGAAGATTGGGCTTACTACCCAAAAAATACTGCTGTATTCCTCCAGTAACAAGTTGGCTATGAATTCCTGGCAAGATATCAGGAAAATTGGCACGTACATGCTATGTACCACAATTTCATACGTTTTAGTATAAGTTAAAAGAATAACTGAAACAATATATTGCATAGACTTCATTTTATTATGCACTATAGTTTGATGCAAAAAACCGTAAAAAAATCAATTTCATTAATTGAAGTAACCATTTTTATTCCATCAAACAGAAATCACAGATATTTTTCTATTCCACACTTTCAAGCGTTGCTGCCACTCCTTGTAGCACCCAGTGACTAGGATGTTCATATGAACGAAGGTCAATCATTGTCACTAACCCAACTCCCATAGCATTTCTTCTGTTGCTTGTTACATAAACTGGAGTCTTAAATGTATTTTGAAGTTTCAATTTTGAGGCTTCAATCGGAATGACTTGAAGTATGGGAAGCTCTACAGTGAGAACCTATAGAAAACATGATAGTATAAGTTAAAATTTGCATTTTACAAATTTGCATTCAACTGAATATTACTTTAGTGAATAAATAAAAAAGTCATATTGTGTCCAAGATCAGTTTTCAATTTTAGGTTAAAACCAATTTTGGAAACAACTTAGAAATTTGCTAAAATCTAAGTTAGCTGTACAAAATTTTAGAAAAAATTAGGATGAAACCTTTAAATATTTTATTGAGATTTACAATGATAGTTGCTCATATATGCATCTCAGTATCCAATCTTGCAAATTTTCCTGTATTGTATTAGAATTTTTTGATAAATGCATTAAAAAACTTTGTTTTCCAACATCTCCTGATTAAAAACAACCTAAAATATGTAGCAACTACATAAACTTGCATAAGAATCTATTCTTCTAATGACAACCATTCTACATATATTGATAGATATGTGCGAGTATTATAAAAAATTTACTTACTTTTGGCTCTTGTCTACACAAGGCCTGTCTTTCTTGATCCCACCCAGCTCCTTCAAGAAATAATCCACTCACATAGCATCCATCTTCAAGAGGTTCACTAATTTCGTCCGATTTTTTATAAGAAGTAACCATTGTATACAACGTCGATCTAATTTGAATATATACATATTACAAAATAAAAAAACATTTGTCTTTTTTATAACGTGTACTCAGCAACTAAACATTATAATTTATATATATCATTTAGTACATAGGATTTATGAATTTATTGTGATTTACAAAGAAATGTAAGCATCAGTTAATATTTTTACTTTATCAAAATCATTTTACTCTCTGTGGATGAAATTTCCATAAAGCTGCTTACAACGTCGTAGCAAGTATAAAACTTTATGCAAATCTCAAAGCAATCATGGATTCCTCATTGAATAAGAAATTCTTATATGAGTGCAAAAAAGAAATAAAAAATTATAAACAAATCTTGCATTTTCAGCTTTTACTTGAAAAAAGTTTTCAGAGGTTATAATTTTATAGTATGTCAAAAATACCATGGTCAATTACTTCATTTCAAATATTTTTTTAATTATGAAAATTCATTCTATCCATTCTTATATTTCAGTTGTGTCCATACCTATCAAGTGCCCAGCAGCGTTTTCTGCAAGTTGTTTGTACTAGAGCAGTAAAGTATGACTCCGGCACATGCAAACCAGCAAGCCACATTACTTTGGGATTTCCAAATTCTAGCCATTTTAGATATTGATCATATCGGCTCTAATACATTGAAAAATGGAGAAATATAGCAGAAAATTGCTTTTAAAAATATGTTTATAGTATGAATTTTAGTGTTGTATAAAAATGTACAAGTATTTACAAATACATATATATATATATGTTTTTTTGAACATATACTCTATTTTGCTGAAATGAATTCATAAACTCAATATCTTAAATATATACATATATATATATGAAAACATATGGATTTTCATACATATAAATATATATATTCCATGCAACTAGTACAAAAATTTAGCATACCTGAAAGTGAATCATCCATGCTCCTAATCTTTTTTCTGTATGTGGTGCTAACCTCTTCCATGAATCAGGTAAAAATCCATTCAGCAAACTGGTTCCTAGCAAATCCAAATTGTCGTTCATGCCAATTGATCCGGTTAAAGCCTTCTTCAAGTCTGTTAATGACTGCCAGACGCAAAAAATAGAATAAGAACACATATGCATAAACCCAATGACATGAAATTTGTCAAGTACATGTTCAATCCTTTTAGTTCCAAGTAAATTTTAAAAATATCGGCAATTCAGAAAATTTTCAAAAATGAGAAATATTTCCATTGTAAAAGTCTCAAACCTCAAATTAATTGCCCAGCTCAGCTTTTAAATTAGTTTAAACTGTCATTCATTATTTATAGGGTCAAGAACAATTCAACTTCATTAAGTTTGGATGGAACAGGAGGCATTGGTAAAAGAACTTATGAAATAACATGAGATGACTTAGGAGGATTTTTTATGCAGTGTACATGTACGTATGCATAATAAGTAATTTGCTAAAATATTTACTTACCAAAAACATCTTGATAACTAGAGCATTCCAACGTTCAAGCTCTTGTAGCAGCACAACCTAAAAGGTAAATTTTATATCTAAAAATCATTATACGGCAAAGCAGAAAAATTTCTATTAAAAAATGAAAATATAAATGTATAAATCGATATGTAGATTCACGAATATATGTAGTAAAGTTAATATAGATTATGATTCGCAAATTACGTACGTACGTACATGCAGGCAAATTCATATGCATTAAACATTCATATGAAAATGTATATAAGTATGTACTTAAAGATATTATTGCACGTACATAAGAAACTTATAGATTTTACTGTAAATATTAACCTGAACAGGAGTCGGTGCCTTTCCACCATTTGTTTTCATAATTTCTCGCTGAATGCTCATTAAATCGTAGCTACCAACATCAATGCTAGTAAGTGGAATCTGCAATGAAAGCAAACCACAAAAATTTCATATTTAATTTTTAAAATAAACAAATTCATCCACACTCTATGTGAGATTGTATGTTTTAATATATATGTATATATATATATTCTTTTCCACAGCTGTACTAGTATACCTCATATTATATATTTGTATTTACCTTTTGTAATATTTCTTCTGCAGTATGCATAATTTGATCTTCCCGGCTAGGCCCATTATCACTGCTTGCAGTCCTAGGTTGAAGTGCTATGAGATCGTGCCACATGTCACGTGTACATGCACTAAAATATCCAATTTCAGCATTCGGATTTAAGCCAAACACAGCAGGGGAACTGGTCAAAGGAATCTCTTCTATTGCCCTCGAATAGGTGCTAAGCGGGCCCAATTCGGGAATCTATTTGAATTGCAAAAATAATTATTACATATAGAAGTAAATATTAAACTTTTAATGCTGAACTAAATTTAGAACACTGTTTTTGCTGCAATATTTATTGATGCATATATAAATATATGTAAATCTATATATCGTAAAATTTTTGTTTATTTTAAGCTAAAAAGCTAAAAAACTATCATAATATTGGAAGCATATTTCCTCAGTTGATTATAAAATTTCACCAAAGATGCATCCAACAATAATATGTTGCGCAGAGCTTTTTAAAATCTTAATTTTTTTTCACTAAACTAAGAAATTTGAAGTCATTTAATTGAGCTTTAAAGCGGCAATGGAACATAACAGCTGAGAATGAAAAAAGGACAAAAAATAGACCGCTGTAAGGGAAATGAGATGCTGCAAAGAGGTCGTAGCAAAGTAAGGGCAGTTGCATCATTAATAATGCAGCAAAAATTTAAATGAAAATTTACTGAACATAAGAATTTAACCAATCTTTTCATATAATTTTGAGTACATATGCAATACATATTATATACATATGTATATGTAGAGAAACCAGATAAGTAAAAATAGTGCAATACTATAGATTGGAGCACTTATTTATATTACCATAGAATTGTTCTAGAATCTTTATCTGTAACTGCATTTTAAAATAATTACTGGTAAACTGGATAGTACCTATACTAGTCTAAACCAGTAAAAACAAAATATCCTAAGATATGCAAAAATAAGGTGCCTAACAGCATCTTGACCTATGGAACTTACGTGTCTCCAAAAAATATACGACATACTGTTCTATTTACTAATTGTTCTTTTGTTGCTAAAATATGACAAGTAGAAAAGTTCTGAGATCACGTAAGCTATATATGTTAATGCTTGGTTAGGTTAAATTACAAAAATAGTCACCTTGTAATCATGTCCAGCCTTGCTGAAGTAAAACTTCTGACAGCTATCAAATATAAAATCTCCCATAAATTCATTGAGATAGGTAGATAGAACTCTGCGATCCATGTCATCGCTTACACGTCCACCATACATTGCATCACCTGCAATTTTTTAATTACAATGAATGACAATACAAAAGTGATTTTTAAGGCAAAAACAGCATTAATTTCAATTTAATTAAAAAAATATTTTATATCAATGCCTGTTTTAAAATTGGTCAACGATAGAACACACAAAGGCATATACAGCTAAAAGAGATATTATAGAATGAACTCACCTATAAGATACTTCAAACTCCCCCAGGGTAAAAATTCATCCCCATCTTCATGGGCTTTTGTCAAATAGAGAGATAATAATCTTCGGCTAATAGTGAAGTCGCTAGCATTGAAGTCATAAGGCACATTCCATCCAATTTTACCGTACTAATTAAAAATAATTTAAACATAGTATAATTCAGGTATAGTAAATCTCTCGGAACCACGGAATGAATTCAGCACTTCCAAAATTTAATTTTTTTAATATACTCGTTACAAGATATAATTTATTGAAACAAATTTGTTATATTCTAAGTTTTCTGTACATCATATAGCGTACAGTTTTATTTGAATTGTCGAACTGAACTTTAAAAAATATACCAGAATATTCATTATTTTTTATGAGCTGTCATATAGCAGCTAAAAAGAACAAGTACAAAGATAGCTGCTTATTGAATAAAGTGGTATTGTTACCTTGCGACGCTCAATTACTACGGCATGCAAATGTGCAAGTATGTACATACACGGTTTAAATGCCCAGTGAGGACATTCCTCAAGTAATGATGCATCTATTTTTGAATACGTTGCTCTCATGTTAAGCTTTAGCCCGTTTGGAGGCTCAGTCACCACCTGTTTATAAAAATATGTACATATAGCTGACATTCTATAAATTGCTATTAGATCTGGTACAGCAATATACACCAGCAAACGGAGTTGGTGAGTAATAAAGCTATTAAATTATAGAATGTACCTTTTAATAAACCGATGATATATGGAATACTAACTGTATCCACTGTGCAGATACATATCCAATATTTTCTTATTCAGTCACTAAGTTATAATTTCAAGTTCATTAATCTCCCATGAATTAGTATTTTTGTTAACTAGCAAAGCTTAAAATTGATGTAAAAATTTTTGTCAATGATTATATTTAAGAACTTTTTGAAATTATAACCTTTTGTTTTTCCCTCCTTTCTATATATACATATATATATATATATGTATAGAAAAATGTATACTTGCATACACTATAAAAACATGATTAGTAGATGCTTGCCTAATTTACGTAGATATACAAACACATATTAAAAATTTACGCACTAGAAATTTTTTAACTTTGCCGAGAAAAACGATATGGCAACATCCAAAAACTCCCATTGCATTGAAATACTTTCTGTGAATTAATTTAAACAGGAATTTGAAATTTAAAAAGTCTAATAAACAGACAACTTCATAATATAAAGCGCAAACCTTTAGCGATCGTTGGAGAATACCAAGAGGAAATTTTTCGGTTGGCTCTGTAGTCAACCAGAGTCGAAAATCAGGGTGAGGAGATCTCATACGTAATAGCATTTTTTCACAGGACTTAAGCCAGCTGGTTAAGAGATGGCAATTCTGAAGTAGCACCCAATGACCCTTTTGATAGCCCTACAAAATAAATGATATACCCACAACAACATTTGAAAAATTTATTAAGAAAAATTGGATTTTTTAAATTAAAATTAATATTGATGTTGGTCATGCCTTTAATATAGACAAACGCACACATGCATACATACATACATTCATACATACATACATATATAAATACTAGTACATACAAAGATGAACAATCTTTTAACCTGTTCCATCATTTTTTCAGCAAGAACACCCTGCCCTTGCCCCAAAGCCAAAAACTTAAATCTACTTCCAGTGAAACCTAGCTCTTCACCAAGAGCTTGAATATCACTAAGAGGATCTGCTCCAGGACTTAAAATAAAGAGCATTGGCATGACTGGAGAACTTTGAGAGTATATTCGTCGATAATCGAGTACAGGTGGCTGAACATAAGATTCGCCCAACACACTTGCAACCTGGAAAAAATAGTGTACAATATTTAATTTGAACGTTTGAAAAGAGTAAACTCTGGATAGAATAACTTTGGATTAACTTGATATATCCAAAGTTCATTATATCATAAAATCTGAACCTGAATATGGTGTAATGTTACTTTCTTATTTACTCTTATAAGCGAAAATTTGTCTAATACAATTTTTAACACCCTAATTTTTACTATATATTGAATCTAAATTGTTGAAGTTAAACTGAATACTGAATATGAACTAACAAGGAATAAAAAATCTCTTGAATTTTGAACTTGCTGGCTTGCACTATAAGCCTTATTTTATGTCTTCATAGTTAATTAAATTATCTCTTACATTGCCCACCAAATTGAACGCTCTTTTATTTGGACAATTTTATCCAACTATTATTTGTTTTTTCTGTTACATATATATATATGTATACATGTTTTGATTCAAGCTAGTATAGTAGGTAATCCAGTATACTCGCAAATATTTGAATGCAAAGAATAAGTTTCTAGAACAATTTTGAAGTATAATTGTGCACTCCAAAGATTCTTTTGCATAGAAATTATCATGAAAATTTACCATTAATTTTGCCGTATTGTAGACTCGATCCGGTCGAAAACACCTCATAATGCATAATTTTTGCAACCCTGACAAGCCTTTATTGTCCCCCCAAATTTCTTCATCTGGAAATTTTACTAACTCAGGGGTCTCTAAATCGTACCAAAGTTTCCACATTGCCATACCAGAAACACTTGAAAAGTGAGCCAAAAGAGAAGAAAACATTGGTCCCATGGTTGAAAGTTGGAGCAAATCTTTCCATCCCCGAGGGGAAAGCCAAGAACAAGGGGTAGATGTGTGGGGGGCTGATAAGGACATGTCTCCTTTTAAGAAGAAATTGAGTTCAGATCTTGGCAAAGAACCGCTTCCATCCATTATCATACATGCCATCTAGACAAGCAGTAAAAAATTTAAGTTACACATCATGCATGAAGGGCTGTGAATAATTTAAGTATATTTATATAATTTAACTAAAAAATGGCTTTAGATGCTGTAGTATAGAAATTGTCAAAGTGATTTTTTTTGCAATTTAACTAGATTTTAAAACAGAGGTTAAGAAACATTTTCATGATGCTTGAGCAAGAAATAATTCGGTTCA
Source organism: Vaucheria bursata (assembly GCA_032358265.1). NCBI lineage: Eukaryota > Xanthophyceae > Vaucheriales > Vaucheriaceae > Vaucheria > Vaucheria bursata. The sequence goes on along the minus strand of JAULBW010019871.1, from coordinate 65,734 downwards.
TAATTTATTAAATACTGACCAATTGTTATATTGAAGTATAAACTGATAAGAAAATAACTCATCCATATTTTGAATTTGACCATTTACAATTTAAACAAAGTTTCTATCTCCTTATTTTAAATTATTTACTTTCAGCTAAATCTCTCATTCAAAAATTTTGCCATTTGTTCAAACAAAGCCATAGCAGCATCAGAGTCAAGTATGTAAATTAGACAACTCTGGATGACTGACAGAATAGTAACAGGTACTTTCCCTATTTGAAAAACTGACTGTTGAGACTATACTGCTGTGCTAAAAAACTATTCTTTTTTCACATGAGTAATTCATATTTGTTGATACTGGTCGCACTGAAAGCCATTGGTTGCATCATTACTATTCAACTACCTGAAAGCTGAACATCAGCTTGTGCCTCTCAAAAATTCCGATGCACATATATTCATAAATATGAAGAGTTATACTACAATTCATGTTTTCGAGACGTATATCTAAGATGGCATCCTTTTTTGCAGTATCTAATGCAGTGCGAAATACAGTCAGAAAGGATTCCAGGGATGTTTCATACCTATATAAAAAGTTAAAATTTCGCCAGAATATGAGCATGTATGCATATATGTTTGAATGCAAAGCTTTTAAAATCATTTTGAATTCTTGATTAATGTCAGAAAAACCTTACTTTTATAGATTTGTAATGATTCAAAGTTTAGATTGAAGCAATAAAGCATAAAAATCTCATGTGTACGCTTACTTCTAGCTCATAATATATATATTTATGAACTCTTTGTCAATTGCAAAGAAGCATTTATACAAGCAAAATTAAATAATTTCCATGCATGAAGAATTATACTTATTTGATGTTCATATTAAAAATACAAGCCTTATATTCAAATTTTTTTATAAACACCAAAGAATGAAAGCTTTTTCAAATATGCCTATATGAGTATTAGTTCAAATAATGAAAAAAATTAAAGAAAAAAGTATTAAAACAATAGAAATTAAACATTCAAAAAACAACATACAATGCTACAAAGTAACTTGAATTCAACATTTAGCACTAGGAATAGAAAAAATGAATGTGTTGAAGAAATTGTTTACATACATGCTGACAAGGATAGATAAGCCACTAACAAGAAAGTACAGTATAGATCCTCTTTTTGCTGCAGGCTTGTAAGCTGATCTTGCACTACTGATTTCATCTTTTGTAAACTGAGCTTTTTCCAAGTTTACCTAAGATAACATATGCAATAAAGTTTCGATATAGCAAATTTTCACTTCGAACAAATGTTCATTAGATTATCAATGAAGAAACTGAAAATTCATGTAGTACCAGGTTCAACTTCAGACTTTCGGGTCTAACAAATTTCAAAGAAATGAATACAGAAAAGAAAAAAACATGAAACAATAGTATATGCAACTTCAACTCTAAATCACTCGAAAAAAGTGTTCTGAGAGTAATTTTTATGGTAACACTTCAACAAAGACTACTGTACTTGATATTATTCGAACGCCAGTCACCATCAATATATGCTAATGTTAAAAAATATGAAATGCCCAGCTATACCTTTTAGGGATATTATATTTTACATATATATTCAAAATTCCTCTACTTCGATAAGCAATGGCTGATATGGTATGTTTATTAAAATAAAGAAAGTATATATTGAGTATTTCATAGCTCTTTTATATTAATTGATTGAGAAGTAGTAAAAACTGTTGAATTGATCTGAAATATAGTAAGGAATCCAATTTTTAAAGTCATTCAGAGTCATTGCACACTGTTGATTGACAAGTTTTCTATATATATTTATGCAACTTCCAATTTGTGCATAATCAAACATATATATATATATATATATATATATATATTTCAAATAGTAATGATCATTCTTAAAAATTTGCTGATTTAAAATGTTTTTTACCTTAATATCTTCAGCTTCCCCTTTAGTTTTATCTAATGTATTGATAAGATCTTCATTGTCTAAGATATTGCCTTCGCTTGAACTTAGTTCTTTAAGAAGTTTATTCTCTAATGTGACCTAAACAAAATGCAGTCAGAAAATTTAATTAAATTGCAATTTTTCTGCTAAAATAGGAAAAACATAAAATAAATAGGAAAGCATTTATACAGGCAATTATATTTTCATTCATATTAACAGCGTAATAATTCAACATAATGATGTATAAGAAAATATTTAGAATTTCTGAAAATTAACAATATCTATATATCAGCAAATTTGTACCTTTTAATTGATTATCTATCCGCGCACAAACACAGATTCACATGCAAATAAATGTACAAATAAATTCCTTATTTTTTTGTACCCATGTTGAAACAGAATTTTATAATGCTAGAATCCTAGCATATTTACTTTATGATATTAATTGTTACACATAGACACAGGTAAACATACAGATATAAACATACCAGTAAAGAGGTGCTTTGGCTCATTTCTGTAACAAGCAGTGCATAGCTTTCTTCCAAATCAGGTCTTTCATGACTAACTACTACATTAAGTAGTTGACTAGCTAGTCCATCCATGGTAACTCCATAATTGACTATCATAGTTTTCCCCATAATTTCAGGCAAATAATGCGGATTTGCTAGTTTTGTGGTCATGAATAATTTAAAGTTATCATCCCAGTCTATAACCTAATTAATTTGAAAAAAACAAACAAATGGAGTTTTGCTTTTGAAATAATGTAGCTGAATATTATGGCTATGGTACCCACATACTTTTTAAAATGGGTAATGTTGTGTTTATAGTATAGTAAGAAAATGTAATACTTAAGGGAAGAAAACCTTATATAAAACTTATTTTCTATCTGTTGTAAGACTATGTGTAATTGCAACTGCTTAATTGACACAAAGAACGTATCTTCAAACAGTAGTAATGTAACAAAACCTTCATTGCGCAGTAAATTCTACATTGCTAAAAACTTATATACATATTTAAGCCTTATATTTTAACTAATGACTACATAACATGAAAATATTGAAATAAGTACCTTGTCTCCAAGAGTCACTGTTTTTGTCATGCCGTTCTGAGTAATTTGTTTGCCTAGTATAGAATCAAGCATAGGATCTAATTCTTCATCTAAATTTTCAAATAAAAATGGATTTCCAAATTGTATAGCTAGCTCTAAGTGCTTCATAAAATCTGGTTCATTCAACGTTTTTACGCATAGCTGAGAATCTGAATAAGTTGCCTTTATCCAGTTTGCTGCCTACAAAATAGATAATATTTACAAATATTGTTGATTGATAAGCACTAAGAATGATAACACAATGGATTCATATGTACACATATGTATATTTAGATAATGCATACAGTAAATGTTAGATATGATAAATTTCTTGTAGCATTATTTTCCTTATAATAAGTAAACTTTAAGTCATGCTATATGCAAGTTCAGCTTCAGATTTTCAAATATAATGAATGAATTTGGTAATCTTGAAGAATTAACCATATCCAAATTTACTACATTTTATATTCATATTAATACATATATATGCCTTTCAGAACATATTCATACTGAAAAATTTGAATACCTGAAGACTGATCGGTGCATATATATATATGCATAAATAGATAAATTTTTACAAGAATATAATAAGTCATAAAAACAATGACTAAAAATTTGAATGCAAAAATATCTATAATTCAGTACAGATAAATATATAGACACCTGCTGCTGTGGATCTATGCATAGAGGAAATCTTGATGCTTTAGAGGTCAAGATTCCATTTTGAACACTGTGAGAGTCGGAAGGCAATCCTTTTGTAGACCACTCTTGAATTTGAGCTTCTGTGGTTAACAGAGCCTCCACATTGCATGGTGACGTAATAGGAACACCACGCTTGACTATATCCGGATGTAGCACATCATGTAGCAATCTCTGGAAAATGAGATTAAATCCATAATTTTGTTAATAAAATATGAACTCATCATAGATGAAAAAGTGCTAAAAAATGAATAAAAAGTTTTGTCAATATATACAATATGCATACAATATTTATATTACTACAAACATTTCTAAAATCTGCTGTAAATGCTCCTAAATATGACAAAAAGCTTGCTCCAATTAAGCAGTCGCCTATAATCCTTTCACGTTGAAACAATAGTTCTTCTACATCCAAAGTCCATCGATCACGCTCTCCAGTAAGCCGGGTTATCAACTATTAAAAAAATGGAGTGAATTTAAATACAGCACTTGATTTAACAAATATAATCATGGCATTTTATACGATAATATTGCAATTTATATCTTTTGATGTAAAATCAAATATAACAATCTTTGTGTTATATAGGAAGGAAGACTAAAGTGAATCCAGGCAAATCCAAAAAGTGCATAAAAAAGTCAAACATTAAATATGAAATAAAAATCAAAAATATTTTTTAACTGGAAAAGTATAAAAATGAATTGAAACAAAAATTTTAAATTATAGCAATTATAAAATAATTCTTAATTAAATCCATCTGAATATTTGTTATGATAGATCAATATGTAGCATAAATGATTTAATTTTACCTTTGAAGCTGCGCTAAGCCGTTTTTCCATTATTGATGCCTGTAACTGAAGCTGAGATAGCTCAGTGCTAGATTTCTCATAGTCTTCATTCAGGGTACAAATTTCAATATTAAGTGATTCAAGTAGAGTCATTAAATCACTTAATTCTTTTGCGGTAACCTGTACAAATTTTTTAGAAGAATAGAACTGAATTGTTAAAAAAAGACAAAAAATGCATACAAATAATAAAGAAAAGAAATTTCTCCAATGATTTCAAAATAAATATACAGAAATGTTGTTATAATTTAAAAAAGCATAGCAAAATTTTTTTGGTTTATCTATTTAAATTGCTATGAATTTTAATGCATGCATAAGTTCATTCAATATACATATATACTTATATACACTAAACATCTTGGCTAATAAATACTGGCATATTTATTCATATATAACATTTACACTGGCCATCTATAATTGATACATGCAAAATTAAAAAAAATTAGAATTTATGCATTATTGAATAATTCACAGAGTTAAACTCTATAACCTGCTGAGCGCGTTCCATATCCTTTACCCGTACACGCAGCGGCTCAACATTCTTGGCAACATCATAGTATTTACTTATAGCAACTACCCATGTCAATAAACCTGTACCAGCCTTACTAGAAGTCTTCATGTTCTGCACAGTTAAACTTGAATTTTTGCTAAAGTATCGCTTTACAGAGGCCATCATTTTGCTCGTGATTCCGTCCTACATATCAAATATATAAAAGTTATAGAAGTAGATATGCTGGCAAAACTCTAACAACATTATATACTTGACTACATAATATAATGAAATGCAAAGAGTTCTAGATTAGTTCTATACATAAGTTCTTCTAGAATTGTATTTAGGTCAAGTTATTTGGTTGAAAGGATTTGGTAATCTTTTTGAACTGTTCTACAATTCTTCAAGAAAAATATTTGTGTTCAAGTAAAAAGAAAAAAATTGGAAATAATATTTCTATTTTTACTTTTTGCATCTATACTGAATCTCTGATATTTGGTTCATACTAAACTGTTTAATCCGACAGAATGTATAGCTATACCGCCCACACAGGACAACATATTGTGACATCAATGAATCTAAATAAATCATAAGACATTTTAAAAATATTGGCAGTTATCCTTGCCATGTGATGCACATACTGACATACATATCTCCCTTAGCAAAACAGATTTTTGAAGATTTTACAGAATAAATAAATAGCTAAATTTGTCTTAAAGTGACTAAATAATGCGATGTATAATCGTATGTAATTCAGCTCATATACATATATTAGTAGCTAGTTTTACCAATTGTATAGTACATAATCTAATATATAATATTTACAGAAATGAAATAAAGTATTCAGACCAACTTGCTAAAAGCTATCAAAACTAGTAGACTACTCAGAAGTACTTTAATATTTGTATACGTACATATGTGCATGTACATGAATACTTGGAATCAAGAAAAAATAACAAAAATCATCGACTAAAATTGATTTTTGCATGTGCAAAAAGTATTTATAAGACTTAAAGTTTCATTAAAACGTACTAAACATTCAAAAATGGCTCATTTGTAGCCTTTAAAATTATGCGGCCTACATAGATACTTTAATGATATAGCAATTAGTGCTAAAAATACTTATTTTCACTATATTCTTAAATAAATTTAACAAATTCAAACTGAACCTTTGGATAATTTTTGAGATTTTCTAGCAAGTGGCTATTTCCAAGCATTTTCTTTGCATCTGCCCAGGTTTCTTCATATTTTTCGCCCCCAGGTCTTAAAGCACAAACCTAAATATTTTTCACATTGCATTAAAATATAAATTAATACACTGCTTGTTCTAAATTTATTTAAAATAAATAAAACATTTCCAAAAATTTCCAAATTGCCTATTAGAAATATTGAGATATAATTTACATGTATTCAATAATTTTCAGTTCAGTATATGTAAATATTCTACTAAAAACTAGCATATATATTTTATTTTCATTACTCATACAACAATTTCAAATGTAATTTTAATTTTGTATACCCTATCATGGTTCATTAAAACAAATTCAATGAGAAACGTAATAGATCCAACTATGTGCTTAAGTGCACATATATATATGAGTTCAATCAATTTTCCAATTTTTGTGCGCAAAAATTCTGCTTTCTTTACAGTACATATGTACAAACCTGAAAGCAGACTTCTTTCACTAATTGTGGAGGATTTGTAAAGACTTTAATTTCATCCATATCTTTTTTGTCTAAGTTTTCAAGAGCCAAAGCTGCTGCTTCAACAGCTGGCAGCGCTTCCATGAGAGCATCATTGGCTAGTAATTTTTCTCTTGCAATTACTTCGCTTTGCATTGTTGCCTACATAAAAAATATTTTGAATTCTTATTTCTCTTTATTTACAAGTATTTGCACATATTTATATATGCATCTGATGAATGTATATATTCAATAGTATATTCAAATGATTCGTCCTTTTAATTGCAATATAGAAATAGAATACCTTGTTGCATACAATGATACTATTAAAATATGCTTTATACATCCTACTAAATATATATAATGATGCAAGTTACCTCTTCCTGTTTAAGGCTTGCATCTGCTTGCTTTCGATTTGCAATTTCGCTCTTTATTTGAATTTCTGCAATCATGGCTTCTACAGATTTGGTTTTCTGATCGACAATTATCTTCTTGGCAGTCAATTCAGTCTACAGATATAAATTGTTCATATCATTTAACTTGTACGCATAGCATCTTTGAAATACGTAAAATTTATTAAAATTATTGGGTTATTTTATACATGATGTTGTATCATGATGTTATATCAAGCACTAAAATTCAAAATTAAAGTGAATATTGATGCAGACATTTGAGTTAAGCTAATCCTGGAAAAACAATAAATTCATGTAAAATATATGGATAAAAATGTATACATAGAAAAATAATCAAATTATCCGAATATAAAAAAACTACATGCATTTATCAGTACATATACTCATTAGCATCTATGCGTATGCGTCCATTACCATACGTATACATATGCATCAGCATATACTTGAATGTATGCATCGGAATTTGCGTAACTGTTTGTATACATCCATTTGTATACATCCCTACATATATATTCATCTATTTGTATAAATCCCTATATATATATATTCATCCATTTGTATACATCCATATGTATGCATCATAATATGTTTACACAAAAATTATGTATCCCATACATGAATATTCATGTATTCATACATAGGTATGTACCCCTATGAATGTATATTGCCTGTATATTTTTCATGGATGTATCAACATTTATGTATTCTTACGTATATACGTATCCATATGAATGTATTCCATCTGTATGTAACAAATTAAATTTACCTGCATTTCATCCACAGCTATAGCAGCTTCTTCTAACTTCCTCAGACCACCTTCTAAACGATTAATTCTATTTGCAATGTACCTCCCTTTTTCTTTAAGTTCTGTCCTATACGTGCTAATATAATCCAAATAATTAGCGGGAGTAACATAGTAGTGGCGTCGCACTTCCTCTGCAAACTTCACACTGTAAGCAAGGATGCTCTAAAAAACACATTCAAAAACATTCATAAATAATGCTAACATCACTTGATGAATGTAACAAACAAATACTAAAAAAATATATTTTAAATATAATGAAATATAAAGTGTAGATAATTTGCTAAAATCAGTAGCATGTCAAAAAAATGTTAAAAAGAATGTTGGGAAATGATGGTGTATAGTTATATAGAGCAAGAAACGTATTAGAAAATATTTGCTTTAGCAGTTATCAAAAAATGGAATGAAAATTTGTATTTATATTTAGTGGAAATGTGTAAATTTTGACTTTTGAAATGCACATAAATATATAAAAATACTTATTCACCTGATGCGTTAAAACTAAATGGCCAACAATGGATTTACGCAAGGATTCTGGAATAGAGGATTCCTCTGTAAGAAAATATTCTGCCACCTATTAAATAAAAATGCAACTTTCATATAAAACCCCAATAGTATTCCAATATTACAAAAAATTTGTTCTATAGCTATAGTTAAATATAAGCATAGAGCATTATAAATTATTTGGGTTCTATTGATTTTAATGAAAAACTATATATTTTGACAGCTATATTATTTATTGTAGGATCTATATGCGCCAAATAAATTGCACGTATAAACTTCCTGTTCATTAGTGTTCATTTTTCTACATTTGATAAATAATTTATGCATTGACAGTCATATTTTATATCACAAAATCTTGAATTTTATAAAAAACCAAATACGTATACTTCACTTCTTGTAATGCATCTGCAGGCCAGGGCTTAAACCAGTCAATTGTAGTTGCACTGATAGTTCCAGGAAAATTCCTGCATCTAAAACGTAGTTTATCTCCGCTAGGACTCATACAAAGCACAATATGCAGGTGTTCTCTACATCTCGACAAGAAATACTGCAAAAAAACATTGCCATCAATGTAAATACAATCATGCATACATATATATATATATATAAAAACTGATTTTTCAATTATTTTAAAAATTTAAGCATCTCAACATCAATACATATATATGTAACCTTTCAATTTTAGCTATCAGCAGAGAAATTGGGAATGAATGGTACACAAAAAAATGTATGCACTGATATACAAACCTGCCAAGATAGCTCTGGAGTATCTAAAAGTCCAGCTTGCTTCATCATTGGCCTTACAATACTTCTGCATACTTCAATCTGAAAATGCAATACATACATATAACTATTTTTGAAGCACAGTAAACTCTAGGTATAAGAACAAACAAAAGCATCATATTGTACAGCTAAAGAAATTTAAATACAACAAAATTTGGATGCAGCAAATTAATTTGATGGTCCTGATAAATTCGTTCAAATTTATTGTAGCATTATATACCATGATTAAAAAATTGCGCAGCCAAAAGACATCTTCAATTTTATTTATATAAATTGTTATAAATTCCAATTTTACATAATATACATTCAAAATATGAAATATGATAAGCAGTTATAACTTCCATAGTCCGAAAATTAAAAAAAAATTATAAAAATTTATCAACAGTGGTATTTTAAAATATGTTTCTTGCATCTATATTGAGCACATCAACACACAGAATATAATGCAATAATGTATATGCAAACATTCAATGATCACATATTTTTTGCATAAAGTTTTGTCCACGCAAATGCTTCAATTTCTACAAAAATAATAAATAAAAATTCAATAATTACTAGGAGAAAATACCTTGAAACATAATATTGGTAAAAATAACTTTTACAATCTTAATTATTTATGATTATATCTGTATACAGATTTCTGGTAGATAAGTAAAATTAAATGATCAAAATTGACCGCATTCAGAGCTGCCAATTTGCATATACAACTATTAAATCTTCCCTCTTGATATTTTTGCATTTGAATGCATTTCATTATGAAGATATAAAAAATAAAAACAAAAAATTATGTCCAAATTTTGAGAAAAATGCACCTCATCTTTGTCAAAAAGTGCAGAAACTACACCAGCTGTAAGCATATTATTGACATATTCCATAAATCCTTCTTGCAGAATATGCGCATCAGTAAGCATAAACACTATAGGCTTTAAGACAAGTCTCTTGTACAGCTCTTTCAAATCGTTTCGAAAGTCAGATTCTCCATAGTTTCGAAATAACTTTATTTCAAACACCTAAATATACATATATTTATGCATAGGAACGACAGAGAATATTCTAGAACAATAAATAAATTTAGAACTTGATCATACGCTTTTTGCTTTGTCCTCATGCATCATACTACCAATTTATTCATAAAGTCTTGAATTTAAAACTTATGACATTTTTTTTACTGTCTATAATTAGTTCAATGTGTCATATAGTTGCATCCATAACTGACTTGTACAAAATTTATTCTTAACCAATAATAAGTTGTTCTAATGCATGTTCATGCTGAATCCATCAGTTAATATTTTCATGAATATTAATATTATTTCTTTCTACCCATTACTTTTATATCAAAATATCTATCTCTGCTGTTAAGCTACTAATGTGTTGGCCTTTTTTACAATATTTTGTCTTTTTTAATGAGAATCAAAATATAGAGAGTTAAAAGTGAAGAAAGGGAGAAAGTGAGTAATATGGCTTCAAATTATATTGGTTTTGAACATTATTTTAAATAACAAATTTATAATATTCAGATACCTCAAGCTAGTTTAGGCAATATATTCCTTTGATATATTTGTCATGAGTGAATATTAATTATTAGTGAATTCATTATAACTGAAGTTCACTGTATAAAAATATTTAATAACTACTGACCTCATAACCAGCACAATAGGAAGCTAACCTACACAAGCTTTTCTTACCGCTACCACCCATTCCAACCAGTAATGCATGTCCTCGGGGGGTTTTAAGTACCCTGTGAATTCTCAACAAGTGTTCTAGAGCACTTTCAAATAGCACTAAATTCATATGTTGATTATGATCCACATTATACGACTCCAGAAGTTCTTCAAATATATCTCGAACTTTTTCGTAGGTACCAATATCTATGTAGAAATCCGAGTTATTGATTTCTGGTTTGGTGGGATTAGACTCGCCTTTTAAACGAGCTAATGTTGTTTCAAAATCTCCAAATACTAGGGGATTTTGTAATGCAATTTCGGATATCGAACTGTTCCATGCGGACTGAATTGTGCTACACAGATCTTGCTGCAGTATTAACAAGTCCTCTTGTACGAGCCGATCGCCAAATACTCGAGTACACTCGTTGCGCCAGAGTCGAACAATGGATGGGCCCGAGTCGTAGTAATCCTCTGTAGCAAGACAAAGCCTATAATAAAAGATGAGATTAATATAAATACATGCATACAAACAAAAAAATTTGAATTAATTAAAAATTACAGATGAAAGTTCATTGATTAATTAAAAACTATTGTCTCAAACCGAGATTTTTATTGAATTGCACACTATGAAAATTTTTATGAATAGAAATTTTTTTCTACATGTCAAGGCCCGAGACAGTTATGAAAAAACCTCACGAGTATTTAGTGGAGCATAATACTCTCACGTACCTTGTAATTTATTTTGCAATTTAAAATAATGCAATATAATTTAATCAAAATTTCCCTATTTGGTCTACGCATCATTGAAATTGAATCATTTGCAGCTGAAAATCTATATTCCATAAAATGTATCTTCAAAGCAAATATTATCTTTTTTACAGGAAAAAAAACTATTTCAAATAAATTGAGTATCAATTAGTAAAGAAACCATCCTAGTAGAACTCACTGAAATTGAATAATAACAGAGCTTTTAGAACTATTTAAAGACATTATAGATAAAGTGGGTAAAAGAGTTCCTAAAACAAAATAAACTCTAAATTAAATTATTTCAATTTCTCAACATATTTGTTATTCTTATTGCAAGGATTTAATATGGATAATGTGTCCAGATACTGCAAGCTATGTGCACGTATACGTACGTATATTACTTTATATTGATGCATACAATCCAGTGCACTAGCCATTTTTGAATGAGCAGTTTCAGAACAACTTTTTAGAGCATTTTTTTGAAACAATTTTATGTTCATTGTGTGCTTCAATGCATAATATCACTATGTCTTTTCATTTTTTCTCTTTCTGCAGTCACTAGATTTCCATGCACTATTAAGCCCGAGTATTAGCAAAATCAAGACTATATACCTATGCTTATAGTGCTTCTTTTTATAACTATAAAAGTGGATTCTATTAATTGAGGTGATTAATAAATCAACTATTTATTATGTTCTAATATCTTTGCTAATCGTAAATTTAAGTACAGCAGGCTAAAAGAATTAAATTAGGTTTTTGAATTTATTAGCATTTTTACTAAAAGTGAGTGATAAAGACTTTGAAACTTGGAATTATATATTTTGACTGCAAACTTTAGCAGATTTTTTATACTAAGCCTACTATTAACTTCATTGTAAGAAGACTAATATAGCTTTTACTTTTTTTGAAGGAAATAATAATTAAAAAACTTTCATGAAAAACTTACCCCTCAAATACTCTGCTGAGATCTCTCAGGTTAAATATATAGTGAAATTTACTCGGAGTTGGAAGAAATTTTTGTGAAATAGTCTTAAACAGCATCAAGGTTGCACTAGTACACTCATTTGCGGCTTTTTGAACAGATTCAGAAAAATGTTCAAATCGTTGAGCAATAATGGCAGAAAATATGAAGTTTAGAGACTCTTCTGAAGCTGGATTAATGTTATATACATTAAATAGAGCTATGAAACGAGGATCAACATTATTTCTGCCTCCTCCTGGGGGGCCCATTGCACCGATATAGTGCATATCCTGCAAAAATTAAAAAATAATGAAAAAGTGAAAGAATGAGAAAAAAGCAAATTTATTGACTGTTTGAAAATTCAATACAAAACATGGCACAAATGGCGTATAAAAAGCTACTAAAAGTGACAATTTTGTTCAGGAAAATACTCAGAATTCAACAAAACATAGAACAAAAAATATCCCCTAAATTTCCCAAAAAAACGAAATGAAAATTAAAATAACAGAATAAAAATAAAAGAATAGGCAACGATATGTAAATTACTCTATGAAATTAATTATAAATACTGATACTTACAATCAATCAAGTCAAATCAACAGAAAAATAATGTATCCGTGTATCGAATTTAAAGTACATTCCAGAAAACGCATGATATTTACCTTCATTTGCTTCATATTCAACTCTTTGCCATAATCATACATACTTCCCTAATGAGAATTTATAAATAAAAACTTTACAAATATATATGCCCATATGAACATACCACATAAACATATATTAAATCAATCTAACATAGTATTTCATAGTGAAAACTTATATATGTATACAAATAACCATATCAAATAATACAAATTTGTAAGAGGAATAAATGTATATGCAACATACATACTTATATCATAAAGTTAATAAGAATTATCGAGAAATTACCTTTGATATGAGAAAATGTAAAAGGGCTATTGGTTGCTGAGTGCCATATTGGTCAACCTTCATTTATAAAAAGTACATTAATAATTAAAAAAAATATTAATTTGATGAGTACTAGACTAAGGTTTATAAGTTTATCATGTACAAAAAAATGTGAACCACAAATAATTTCAAATTTGAAGAAAATGTAAGTAAAAAAGAATTAACCTTCGGCTTTTCATCATATATATGCAATAGTACATAAATATTAGAGGCAATAAAAATTATTTTGAAATACATTATACTTGAATTAAAATAATAGCCATTTCAAAAAAACGAATTGTAAAATGTTGATATATTTAGCAATAATCAAATATAATTGAATATAAAGTTCAAATAGAAAGTATTTAAAATTTCAAGAAAAAACTAAACCAACCTTTTATACATTGATATCATATAAAAAATTTGGGAACTGCATATAATTTATACAAGCAATTATTGACTCTAGAGAAATTGTATAATATTTAAAATTTACTATAAAAAGCAGTGTATTTGAATACATATAGCAGCTATTTATACTTACCAAATTGTAAATATTGATTTATAAATTAATAACCGAATTAAATTGGACAAAAAAGTTAAAAAACTGTACATTTTTATAACGTTCCAAAAATGGAAATATAAAGAAGTTGAACTTGCCTTAGGCATATTAGTATCATCAATAAATATCATCAGTTTTTTTCCTAGTGGTGGGCCATAAACTGATCCTGCTCTCTTATCCACACTAGCCTCAATGCTGGTCTGAACATCCTTTGCAGTTGTTCGTGAGCTGAGATTTATGAGCTGCATCCATTTTACACAGCAAATATTAATATTCAATATCGAAATGCATATTTATTTATGTAAGCATACATACATACATACATACATACATAGTATATAAGTCTACGTATTTATGTATGCATCAATATTTATGCACATAAGAAGTTAGGTAGGTAGGTAGGTATCTAAGTTAGCTTACCTTTTGTGAACGTACAAGAAAAAAATGGAAATAATTGTATGCATACAATAATATGTGATTAAATGATACTATTTCTTGTGCATTTTTAATTGTCAATGTACACACATATATATATGCATATACTTGCCAAGCATGCATGTTTGTCTAAATCCAATTCTTTTAAATATCTTTCGACTGTTGTAGTTTTGGCCGAGCCGGATTCTCCGACAAACAGCACAGGTCTACATTGTAACAGGTGACTCAAAAGATATGAGTGAACTGTGCTATCAACTGTAGGAACCATGACTTCATGAAATCGAAATGGCGAGGGCTGAATATAGGGCACAGGCTCCCAAGATTCCCACCTATTTAGATTAAATTAACAAAAGAAATAAAAACAATAAAGTTAAGAATAAAAAATGAAAGATATAATCTTTGAATTTTATGCATCGTTCAAACAAATTACTCTAAACGTAAAAAATTAGAATACAATGTAGTAAATATATGTATACATATTATTTTAAGATTGAATTCTGATAATTTATATTCCTTTTTTTGGTGATGCAAAAAGTTCCGTGAAAAAACTCTACCACCTATCAATGAAAAAATGTTTTTTTAATCTAAGTATGAAATAAAAATTAGAAATAAATAAAAATTTTGTAAAAAAGACATTAAACCTTTGTAAACCTTACGATAAGTTAAACTGAAAAATTAAAGAGAGGGTAAATAGTGTAAAATTCAGTGCATATCATTATTCTTTTGAATCACATAACATATATCTATACAAATTCAATTTTAACAACTGAATTTTTGAAGAAACTTGATGTAAATTTACTGACAAAATTGACAAAAAAATACTCATACATGTAAATTAAAATAGAACTCGGGAATAAAAATCTTAATTTGAATAAAAAAATTTGAAAACAGCATATTTTTTCAGAATAAATAAATATGAGATGAATCAATCACAGATGCATATATGTGTGCATGCATAAATAATTTTTATATGTACCGATGAGAAGAAATATCGTAATGGTATTGATATATAGACTTTTTTGGTAAGTTTGTAGATCCTGATCCAAGAGTTTTGACAAACTCATCAAATCGGTCCCTACTCTCTCCTACTAGGGAGGCACCAACTGACCAAATGAGACTAAAAATGAATATTCCTTCCATATCAGCTCGATCTTCTACCTATTAAATAAACATATATATTCTACAAGAAAGATATACTTCTACATATCCATAATGATAAATACTGTGCACCTGTATCATGTACAGGAACTTATTAGATATGAACTGAACTTAAAAAACGTAGATGCATGTATTAATATGAGCAAATTTTTGTGCATAAAAGCTTATATATATTTATATGCAGCACATGTACATATGCATGATTTGAAGTATTTCCTATATACCTGGAGAGGTAGAAATGCATCTAACGAGTCGCAGAGTTGTTTTACCATATCCAATGCGGTGATTGGAACCACCTTTATTATATAGTTAAAAAAAATCAAAATTTTTTGATCAATTGCTAAAAGATTACCATCCGAATATATTCAAAAATAATAAATGCAAATGTTTTAGTCAACGGTTAATAAATCAATATTGTTTCTTTGTGCATAAGTTAATACTGATACCGCAACTATTTACAATTTAAACTGTGGGATTCTCAAGTAAGTCAAGTGCTATTGGTTGATTTCATCATTAAATATTGTTGCATTGTAATGTCATAGCACAGTATGCTTTCAACTAAAATTGTTCTGGAAACTTATTCAGTAACTGCATATTCAAATAGTAGCTAGTATATTGGATTGTTTACTATACTAGTCTGAACCCATAAGTGCACATATAGAATTAGACATGGCTAATAACATCTTAATATTAATATATGGATATCCATTACCTGTCTTAACTTTTCAATTTGAACACCATTTACAATCCCAGATAGAACGTATTCAATGCTCTTGAAAACATACCGATCATACAGCTGCTCCATTACTTCAGCCAAAGCACGACGCTAAAAGAGAAATGCAATATGAATTTTAAAAGTTAATGACAAGAAATATATATCTCACAATAGTTTTGAATCCAAATTGACTTTCAAAATATTAATAGAACATATTTTAATTTAATATATACAATTAAAGTGCCATGATTTAAAAAGTACTTTATAAATATTCATGGAGTGTGAAATTCATAACAAAAAAAGAATATATAAAATATGATATTTACATCTCATGTAATATAATAATAAAGTGATGGTCATGCAGCCATTTTTTGTATTGCAAATACAGTTCATATACGCGTAAAAAGAAATAAATTTTAATTTCAGCCCTTTAACACCAGTGAAACTGTAAAATGAGCAACAAAATCATTTCAAACCATCTATAATTGCTTCAAGTTTATTTAATCTTAATATTCATTTAAGGAAAATAAATTTAATATATGTAGTTTTGCTCTTTGAAATACTCCAACTAGTGAAAGATTTGATGTTCTGACAGTCCTATTATTGTAGTGGCTTATTTTGTGCATTCACTCTTATATATTTACACACCCTCCTTATAAACTGCTATATTTTAAATTGTACAAAAAATGAAAAATAAATGAGTTGTTCTTTCATTCTTGGAATTACCAGTACAGATTTTACTGACACAGATATCTCTGAAACAAATTGCTGACATAAATCACTGATACATATCATTCATACATAAGAGGAAAAAACCTTATTTTATTTAGTACCTCCTCATTAACGGATACTCCATCCCAATAACGCAAACGTACCCATCTTTCAAAAAATGGTTTATACCCTAGGTTCTTAGGATCAACCCAGACCATTCCGCATCTGCTAATAGTGGCTGGTGAAGCGTACTGCAAATCAAAAGTCTCACAAACTAAACCGCAGTGAGGTTGTAGCCGAATTCGTTCACCGTTAGGTAAGGTTAACAGTTTGTTATCGTCCATAACGGAATTCATATTTTCAACCCACACAGCATCAACATCTCCGTCAAATACAATATATCTCATTTCAGATTCTCGGCCAGCTGCTTACAAAGATAGTATAAAATTAACCTAATTTCTCAAAGTTTAGATTACATACACTTGTTACACCAACCAAGCCAAGTAATATTTGTACTCTACCATGTATATGAGAGGGTACCCGAATAGGGTCCTAAATTGGCTAAATTTGAATATAGCAGCTAAGTTCGAGCAAATATTTAGAGGCAATACTTCTTTATATACAAGGATAATGGTCTTTAAAGCTTAACATATATTAACTAGCTACATATTGAAATCAATATATGTTTTGATGAAATCTGCATTTCTCATGTACAACTGAGGCTACTGGCCATTTCCGACAAAAACCAATTTAAGCTCAGTGTGCATTAGTAAGTACACAGGTTAAGCAGTAAATGAACAAAAAGTATACCTATGTACAATGCATGTATGTATATAATCACCTGCAAGAGGAGAATTGACTTCTCTAAATAGCTTGCTTAATATACCATCCTTCCAATCTCTAGTCAAAGGATCCATAACACCATATAATTCTCCTAGAGGCTGTTTCTTAGGATTCAGTATATAGTACTTTACCGTTATACCTTCAGCCAGTAAACGAGCATATTTAAGTACTTCAAGTATTAAACTTTTTCCTCCTCCAGTTGGTCCAACTATCATGGTGGTGTGCCGAACCATCTACATTTAAAAAATAAAATCTTTGTTCGAATTGAGCAAAAAGTTCTAGAGAAATGGAAATATCGTTAAATAATATTCAATAAAACTGAAACAATTCAATTTTTTAAGAGGATTTCTCTAATAGACCAATGATTCAGTGATAACTTCATGTTTTTTCAAACTTCTGTAAAGATCGTAAGAGATCCAGCCTTTACAAATAAATATTTGTTGTAAAGAAATTCAATAATGCAGTGTGCAAGATGAATTACATCTTGATATAGGCATAACTAGCTACAATCTTTAGAAAGTATATTCAACAAATGGATACCTTATCTGTACTATAATTCAACAAAATAGCATAAAGGATCAATATAGTATATGGAATATTTTGAATAAATGAAATATGATTTATAATTTTTTCAAATTTGTTAATGTAACTCTCTTATTGAAAAACATTTTGGTGCAAGTTTAAAATATATACTAGATCCTTAAAATATGTATATTTCAATATTTTCAATTTATATGTATATTTATTTTTTACGTTAGAGCATATGTACATTAAAACATGTACCTGAGTTTCATACATTTGAATGCATTTATCAACTTGATTTGCAAATACAGAATCATCGCTACACTTAAAACCCTTCAATGTGAGCTCTTTTGCAACTTGAACCTAAAAAACAAGTATAACATCAAACATGAGCAAGAAGATAGATTAAAAGTATAATTTTATTTAAGTCTTTTGAAAAAATATTTTTCAAAATTCTATGCAAAAACCAACATATGATCCAGCAAAGTAGGTAAATAATGCAACACATCAGTTGCGCTGTTACTAGTCTTCATAGTTAAGGTTTTTTGTTCAGTGACCCCTTGATATATATGCTTTCAATTGGTAAATTTAGCCAACTAGCGCAGTTTCAAAATTCATGCTAGTTTTCAGTTATTTTCGGGTAAAATTTAAATTAAATTTTTGCTGAGAGTAAATTACTATTGTCATGCAGACTGATTTATTTTCATCAATTCCATAAGCTACACTAAATATGTTAGTTTTGGGATTACTATACAGTGAGAATTGACAGTATAATTCAAGTTAAATATGTTTTTTAGAAGATTTATATGATTATTATGGCTATCTTTAAAAAAGGCAGAATTTCATTTTTTGCCTTTTTTAAAATGTTTTGCAGTTTATATTCCATAAACAGATACTGCTGGCTATACTATAAAAATCTATCAGTTCTTCAAATATACCAGATTAGAAATATAAATTTACACTGCAAGTGGAGTGCAGAGTGGTAAAGCAATTAACAGAACCTGTAACTTTTGGAAAATTGTTTATAGAATATTATCAATAAAGCAAAAAACATATCAGATTTAAGTAGGATTTTCATGATACAACAACAAAATAAGAACTTATTTTATACCTTCAAATTTTCATACCCAACTCTAGGGCAGTTCATACCCGGAAACAAATCTTCAATTAACCCGTAAAACAGAGAAACATCTTCAAATATAAATTTTGGCATATTCGTATCTCGTAAAGCTCGCATTAGAACTAGATCTTCACTCATATTTGAGTATTGTCGTTTTAAACTACCCGCCATGACTAAAACCGATTTTAGCGCACGTAATCCAAAGTCATAGTGATACTGTTTGCTAAGCTGTTCCTTACCAAGCTTATATAGGACCTAATTTTCAACAAAATATAAATGTTCCAAAAGTTGTATTGCAGACTACACTATATATTGTTATTGATAATTTGAAATTTTGAACAGGTAAATATGCAAATCAATTCATGAATTATAAGCTGCATGAGATTATCTATTAATGGTTCTTTTCAGGTTTTTTGTATGCATCTTTTTGATGTGTACAATTTTTATATTGTGTAAAAAATGAAGAAATTGAAATAAAATATACCGTCATCTTTTTTGCAAGCATCTTTGCATCTTCGAACCCCTCGCTAAAGAGCATAATTTCGCAAATCTAAGAATAAAAATCAGAACAGCAAATAACAAATTACATGATAGAAAAATTTTCCTATTTGAATTAAACCACTATTATATAAACAAAAAGATAAATCTTCTCAATTTCAATTGACAGAATAAACTTTCACCAAAATTGAAAAATAAGCGCATTTTACCCTTTCAGTGCTGAATTTTTTACTGATTGAACATTCTGTAAATTTGAACTTTGCAAGTAAATAATACATAAGTGACTACAGTAATATTGGAGTAATATAAGGGACCCCGAATAGTAGTCCCACTAGGCTCAATTAGGTTTGTGATATCTTTGCACATCCAAAGATAATAATCACTTACACTTAATGTAATGAAATAAAAGCTTTATTCTTGCAACATTAAGTATTTTGTATTGGATTTGCTCAAATATAATGGAAGGTCTTGAGTGCTGTCTTACATGACCAACACATGAGTAAAGGGGGGGGGGGCATGATTAGATTAATCTCTTATTATGCAACAATAAAGTTTATGAAAAAGTTAAAGTAAAATAAAAGTAAGTACAAGAGAAAACCAATCCAATTCTAGTACAATTAACTCGAAGATGAATAAACCAATCAAAATATACTGCTGGTACTTTAATTTAAAAGCAAATTATAAAAACCAATATGTATATAAGAATAATGCGCACTTGAAGTAAATCTGGTACAATCATTGTAACGGGGCGGAACAGAGCTTTCAAATTGTCAGGAAGTTCAGTGCGGCCCGCATATCCTGAGAGACACAAAAGCATTTTTAATATATGATGGATAATGCAAGAATAAAGTAAATTAAAGAAATAAAGTGATTTGAGATGCAATCAATTTTAAATTGAAAATAAATTAAAACAACATCCAGTTTGTTGTATATTGTAAAAGCTATTAATCTGGCCATAAAAGCTCAACTTTGTACACTAATGTTGATTTAAAAACTTATATACATATGTAAGTAAACAGATTGAATACATGTATTTCATTGAAAAATTACAAGCAGCGCTTTATTATGCATATATGTATATATGTTTCTATTCACTGTGTATTGCTCCAATTATGCTTACTATCAGATCAAAAGCTCATTATCCATAAATACTATTTTGATTTAAATAGTAATCAATAGTATACTATACTAGTCATCTTAAATATAATAATATGTAAAAGATACTAGACATGGTTATGACTAGAATCTGCTATGAATAGATAATGATATGGCAGCAGCAATAGAAAACATCATAAAATAAAGAGAAGAAAAAATACAATTACATTTCAAAATGAATGTTACAAGAACTTTGTACCTAATTTCATGTTTAAAAAATCGCTATTATGCTACACCTATCTGCACTAATATAAACATTTACATATTCAAACTAGGCATGGTTAGGGACGTACCAGGATTCATAGTTATAAATATTCCACTCGTAGCAAAACCAGCAATTCGCTTTATTCTGATTTCTCCTCCAATACCAATGTCAACATTAGGGGACCCAGTAATTAGAGCATTTTGAATTGCTTTTAATTGAGCACTAACAACTGAAAGCACCTCAATGTTGATTCGGTTAAATTCATCAAAACATCCCCAAGCACCAACCTAAATTGTGTGCACGTACTCTACTAAAATATTCTCCATGTTTCTTATGTTCATGAATCATATAAATATGTAGAATGCTGAACTTATAAAGCCGAATTGTGAACTGATAAGGAAATATATATTTGCACTTGCATACTCTATATTGTAAAAATACTATTCTACAATTTTTTATGCTATAATTTTTCAAACAATCATCGAATCTGTGAATTTGTCCTCTGCAATCACTTTCTTTACTGGCAAGATGCAAATAACTTCAGTAGAGAGGCTAACTAGAAAAACAATTTTCAAAATCCTTATTATTTCTAAATTCAAAAAGTTGAGCTAATAGAAGAAATTTATCTGTAGTATTAGTGACTTATGTACAAATCTTTAGCAAGCCGGAATTTGTTGAATAATGTCATTTATCAAACTAAAAAGAATACTTAATTTTGAATTTGATGTATTGTTATTTTTTATTGAATTTATGAATTTAAATAACTATTTGACTGGATTAATACAGTGACATTACCGTACATGTACCAGCTTACTAAGTTATTCCATTTATGGTAAGATTGCACATAGAGATATATAGATGATAAAAATTATATATGCACCTGCGCTAGTCCAGCAAATATACTGCCCATTGCTTTATAATCGAGCCCTTCTCCACAATTTATTACAAAGCATGCCAATGCAAGACTTTTTGCTAAATCTTTTATTGTTTCTGTCTTACCAGTACCTAAATATGTATATATATATATACATATGTATATTGATATTTCATTGAATTTGTTATTATTTAACTGTAATTTTAATTATTTCAATTGAAATAAATAATATTATATTAGTAATGTATTCAATCTATGCAAAGCCCTATAGTGGAATCATGGAAATGAAAACAGCTCATAAAAAATATTATAGAACAAAATGCAAAGATTCTTTTCAAAATCTGAACTAGAAGAGCATTGCTCATTTAAAAATGCATAAATTAATTGATTTTTCCATAAATATAATTTAAGTGATTTTTAGTGGTGATGATTGAATTAAGATAGCATTTCATAAAATATATATTTCAAATCAGATCAAGTCTTATGGAGCTACGATATAACTTGCCACATCATATTATATTCATACAGTCTAGTATATTACACAATCCAGTGCACTAGCTATATGTAGAATATGTAGCCATTAATCTTTAATATACCTCTGTTTTTATATCATCAGCTAAGAATCTAAGGAACTTATGAATCACATTATGTAAAAAGATAGATATTGTTTTCAAAATTGAGCTGCTGCTACAGTTTTGGTAGTGTAGATTTCTTTTTTAGTAACATATGTCAATAGTGCATACTTTAAAAATCAATGTACACACATATAGGAAAAAGTGTAAAGGAATGTGAAAGAAGATACCAAATAGCTAAAAGCAAAACGTACTCTGATTCCTTTCCGGTGAATCATGCATGCATTTTTTTTAAACAACATATTTCAGAATAATATTTAAAAGTTAAGATATGTAAAATAGCTAAACATTTTGTATTTCATTAGAGCCTTAAGGTACATAGATATATAGTAAATGACTTACCTGCCGGACCAGCAGGTGCACCCCCTAAGTGAAATGTCAATGCCTTTGAGAAACAAAAATGTTTATTGAACATTAAGAATAGCAAAGCAATAAAAGAAAAGAACAGTATTCCAATACTCAATTCATTAAGAAAAAAATATCATAAAATTACCTGCGTTAAAGTCATATAACACCGATCAGTTAACGGAGTCATAACAAGTCTGCCATTCATGCCCATGTATTCATAACCGTACCGAAAACTACCCGTACACTGTAAGTAAAATTCCATTGCATATATATAATGTATAAGCACTTAAATGAAAAAGTTTAAAATTATACCTAAAATTTTTGTAGAACTTGAGATTTTGCAAATAGAAAAAAATGATGCATTAACTAACCCTGCATGAGCAGCCTAAGGGAGAATGGATGCATAGAATGAGTATTTAAGATCTTGAACAAAAATACATATGCATGACTGTCAATGAAATAATACTTACCAAGAATTTATGACATTAAGGTTTACTGTTAATATGCCACCAAAATATGAAGATAGTAGAGAGAGAAAATAGGAAAGACAGAATTATATTATAGAATAAAGTACACAGTATGTCTTCAACAAAGAATCGTTTTAGAAACATTCTCTGCAATGGCATGATCAAATATTGGCTAATATACTGGATTGCATACTATACTAGCCAGTACTCATATTAACTATACATGACTTATAATATATTCATATTTCTTAGCCGCTTACAATAAATCGATTAAATATGTCAATCTTGCCCCTTTACTGATTTGTTGTAAGAAATTTTATAGTCATTGCAAATAAACATAGGCATAAGAATTGAATTTTACCTGTTTGATAATGCAGTCATCAGCCTCGCGATTCCAATAAAATCTCAGTTGGCTCTCCCACGCAAATTCCTAAATGTGTTACATTTAAATTTAGACATTACATCCAACAAACACTTTAATATGAATATTAAATATATATATATATGGCTGTAGAAAAACCACTTAAGGATTCAATCCAATTGAATAAGCAAATGTTTTAAAAATTAGTTTAAAGTAATATTTAACTTTCTTTACGAAAGTTGAACTTAGTTTCTTTATAACTGTTTGAGTAATAAATTCTTCATATGCAAGATTGATTATGAATAAACATATACTAATCTTAAATGCCATTAATATTTATGTAGCTTAATATATGGTTCATGCATGATGAATTGTGGTTTGCTGATGTTAAGCAGTATAAATTTTCTTTTTGTTCAAGTATTCAAAATGTTCTAGAACAATGTTACAGCTCCTACCTTTGCATGTAGAACAGACTCTCTGACAAAGGCATCAACTATATCTCGAGCATGCACATCAATAATCAATATTGTATTAACCTAAATATACAATAAAAACGGATCTTTACAAAGCAGAACATTTTGCACATATATATATATATGTACAAAGGGACTGCTTATGCTTGATTCATTCTAACAAGCTCCTTGATGTAAAAAAATAAAGAATTGCCTTAAAAATTTTATTTTAAATATGCATACATACATACATACATATATATATATATATATTTATGCACACCTTCCGACGTGTATCATCTTGCAGTGGTTCTCTTACAAGGAACACCATATTATCAAGCTGTAATGACAATTTAGCCTCTAGATCTTTCATGGCTCTCATGGAACCAGCTTTAACCTGCCGAAAAGCATCTTCTACTTCCCACGTCCACCAAATCTGTCGATGTATATCATTGATAAAATAATATAAAAAGGAAATAACAGCATTACCCCATGTGAAACAAAATTTGTGAAAAATAAAGATGTCTAATATAAATTATGCTGATTTAATAATTTTGTAATTTAAAAAAAACTATTCCATAAGATTGAAGCATGAAAATTTAATATGCAATAAAACTTCAAATTTAACCAATCTCTTGAGATTACTAATTTAAT
The DNA here is from genome assembly GCA_032358265.1 of Vaucheria bursata. Classification (NCBI taxonomy): domain Eukaryota; class Xanthophyceae; order Vaucheriales; family Vaucheriaceae; genus Vaucheria; species Vaucheria bursata. The sequence goes on along the minus strand of JAULBW010019871.1, from coordinate 40,467 downwards.
TTTTTTACTTGTAATCTGCAACATTTTAAAGAATTAAGCTAAACTTAGCACAAGACGACTATTTTATTTATTCATTATACATGAAAATTCAATTCATTTTTATCAAAGTTTACTGCATACAAATTTTTTATCTACCTGACTTCCGGATAGAGAAACCATCCCTAATACTGATGCTATCCATTTGCCTCTTTCTTCCTTTGCATACCGAAAAATACCTTCTTTCGTAATAGCTCTTAATGAATTGCACATTTCTAATTCCACACAGTTCATCCAATTCTCTACAGGTCCTTCATTTGATACGGGTACCTTGAGATCAAACGATTCGCCTTCGCTCGATTCCATACCCACCACATTTTGTCCATTTTTTGAAAATTTCAATTTCTTTACGTTGTCAAATAGCTTAAGAAGATGTCCCTAGAAGGAATGTGGTGCAAACTCATTATTTATTTCACAAAGTTTAAATACTTTAATATTTTTAAATAGCCTTTCGATGTGTACTATAAATGAAAATACAATAATGAAATATGGAACTAGAATTCAGTGTAAGAAACATATCTACACTTAAAAAAACATGTGCACTCATTTTCAAGTTCATGTTTAAAACATTTACATAATTACAAACATTTGGTTCAAGAATCTGAAAAATGTATACTTAGAAATTTTGTGGATGTATTTATAACATTCACATGCGTTAATTGCTTAGAGAGTAATACATATATATATATATGTGCATACATGAATATATATTTTAAAAACATGCATGCATATTTATATAGAAATATATATATAAACCTGAATAGATGACGGATCTGAACTGCCAAGAACACTAAGCAGTTCATCATCGGAGATGAAGTAAAATCTTGAAAACGCATTTCGCTTTATATCTAAATAATCGCTTAAACTAAAACAAAAATACAAAACATTAGCATCTATATATGCTATTTTATTTTCAAAAAATCAACCACAAATTTATCCATTTAGGATATATATATATGCATCTTTTAATTCCGTAAGGAGATGCACAACAACAAAAATATCAAAATTTGCAGCTCCAAATACAATGTATTGTGCCACTTCAATGTGAACCATTCTTAGAATATCTAGTAACAGCGGCAGTCAAATATAGTCAAAAAATGGATCCAAATTTATAATAAAAATGTAGGTTTACATATAGAAAAATATACCTTCAAAGTGTTCCTTGCTTGTGCCTTATATATATTGCAAATCTATTGAACCAAATTTAGTTACATACATTAAGTCACTTAATCTAGATCAATTGAAATGTTTCCTACAATACCAATATTATCAACTTCTAGTTACATTAGATCATATATATTTTGTACAGCTGATAACACTTTTTCTTTTTTTCTCTTTAATGCAGATGTTGCAATAGCCATAAATCAGCATAACATTTAACAAATAAATACATAAAATATTGAAAAGTGAGATTTGTAAATAAGATTTTTAACCGTAATGCAATTGCAAACTTTCAAGTCGATTAAAACTTCTGTGCATAAAATTCAACTGTAATCTATTGGGCAAAAAGTAGTGGTGAAGGGGAAGATATTTTAATTTACAATAAAATTAAAAAATACTGAAAAAAAATTTAAACTCAATGTCAGATTTGTGATTTACTTGATGATAAATTACCTCTTTTGTGTTTTGTCAAGTCTTGTACTAAGAGCTTGAAGAGATTCAAATAGCCCTTCTGCCATACACGCATCAATAACATTTGAATTTTGGTAGGTTGCGGTCATTATTCCCTTAAATGTTTTATCAACACTGTCAAATCGTTTAGCTTCTTCTGGTAGCTATCATCATGGAAAAAGAACAAACAATAGATAAATATATGTAGATTCATACCGATAGCACTTATACTGATGCTTGATAAATAAATCAACAGCATATATAAGTGTATACATGCATGCATGCATGTATACACTTAGATACATGTATACATAACTATTATTGTAAGACTTATCAATGTTCAATCACCTCATCATTTATAAATATCCAATTGATTTTGATATGCAGTTTCAAAATGTAACCATAAATTTTTAATCAGAAAAAATCATACAAAATTTTGCTTTATAGAACTATTACCCAACTAAAACTTAAGCTCTAATATTGGAGATCTATTTTTATGGCAAGTACTGCTCACCAGTACCATGTTTAAAAGTTCATATTAAATGCATGCAAATTATCTGTTAAGGGTCTTGAATGAGCTAAATTTGAGTAAAGATTAAGTGGCTAGTCATATTATAACTGACACTGATTATAAAAAACTAGCAATACGTACTTGGGGAATAACTGAGTACTCTGCTGATATTGCTGCAAACTATTAATATTGAGACATAGCTAGCCATGTCTTTTAGCATTTGTTTACAATGGTATTGACTAATATAGCATACAATCCAGTATGCTTGCTGTTATTTGAATATGCAGCTACATAGTAAGTTTCTAGAACAATTCTATCTTAACATAAATGAGTACTTTAATCTATAATATTACTCTGTTTCTCTATTTTCTCTCTCTGGTATCTAATCATCTCAGTACTACATTAATAACTAAGTGCCTTAAATACAGAATTTCATATTCTATATGGAAATGAATTCAAAATTAATGTACCTGCAGTCTTATGTCTTCTGCACCAACAAAAATACTCTCTAAATACATCCATTTACGCTGTACAGTAAACCTAGAAATCAAATACCAGCACATAAACAATTAAACATATTTTAAAAATTTTATTTTTTACCCAGCAAAATTATCAAACGTTTTTGCTAACCAATGTAAGGTAATATACTGGTAACAGCATCAAGTAGAATATGTATTATATTTAAGTACTATTTTATGCATTAGATTGAATACTGCTATTATATTCTAGAATTGTTTAAGAATAATATTCAAGTTGAAATTGGTTCATACAAATTCATATATGATGTTAATATTTGTCCTTCATATTTACAGTTGCAGCATTTTCAATAAATTTTAAAGAGTTCTATCTATAAAAGAATAGGTATTGACAGTTTATAGAAAACTGCTGGGTCATAAAATCACTCATAAAGTCTAAATTGACCAATGATTTGCCTATTACATGTTCTAATTTTAAATCGTAATCAAAGCAAATACATGCATATCAACAAAAAGTCACTTGGTAGAACTAAAAATAGAAAAAAAACTGCTCATGCAAATTTTTAGCATACGTCATTCATAAGCTATTTTACTTGAAAAATCAAATATTTACCAGAGGTTCATTATTTCATTCACACGATAGAGAGTTTTTTCCCATTGGCGAATAGCGTCTGAAAAGCTACCAACAAATCGGCTTGAACTCATTGTCTATAAGATAAATACAATATGTATATGAATATACGTGTAGGTATTTGTTTGTGCAAGGTTACCTATATTTATCTGTAAAAAATATTTAAATGTACATGTATAAATTCAGATGAAAAGTATATATTTTCAATGAAACACGACACCAAAATATTTTCTTGCATAGTTTGCATTAGTCTTAAATTCAGTATGTATACTATTCATTTTGATTCCATAATCATTTTGTAAGCATACAT
>JAULBW010019871.1:0-36792 GCA_032358265.1 Vaucheria bursata | reverse complement strand
TTATTAGAGACAAAACTCTATAATGATATAGAGCAATTTTTGTTAAATCACGCATAATTTAGTTTACCCTTTCAATTATTTTGTAAGCATACATTTATTAGAGACAAAACTCTATAATGATATAGAGCAATTTTTGTTAAATCACGCATAATTTAGTTTACCCTTTCAATTCTGTTCTTTTGCTTTTTCAAAAATTTACTGAAGACTAGGTAAAGTTAAAATGAGGCAATAATAAATAGATAGTAATGCTACTTTTCACATATCCATATGAGAATATTGATTTTTTTCTTAGAGTTCAAGATTGAAACATATACTCATTATAGATAACCTGCAAATTGAGTGCATGATCTTCAAGTTCAAGTTTAATTTCATCGGCAGACCGTAGCACATAGCAAAAATTGCTGTCTGTTTTACTCTTGCTGGTAAATTTTGAGAGCTGCAACTCAGTGTGCTTCCAGTGAGATTCAATCCGCAGAAGCTACAAAAATACATTAAACAGTTGATGCAAGCATATACATATATATATATATAACATAAAAAATCAAATGAAGTAGAAATGAGCACATACAAACTTTTGATACTCTACTAATATATATTTATATATATATATATGCCTGCACATAAATATTTTGAAGCATACCAACATTTTAATGTATGTCAATGCATACATTTATATCTTGCTAAATTAAAAATATGTACACGTTTTAATACATTCTAAGTATATATGCATATAGATGCTAATGTTGATATTGATAAATACAAATTTTGGCACATATTAATAATTTGATATATGTAAATATATACTTAGAATGTATCAAAATATACGTACTTTAATGCACTAAAAAGTATAAGCCTTCATATGCTGTAACATGCCAAACCGAAACATACAAGAATTATTTGATACATATACAAACGTACCTCAGTCTCTATTTTTTGTTCTTGCATTGCCGTATTTACAATATCATCTACATTGCTGCTATACTTGTTCAATTCCATGGCAAAAATATTTGAGAGTGTTGTAGATTTAAAAGAAGACAAGTCAAATGCTATTCCAGTTGTATTCATTAGACTCTTCCAATGCCTCCCTTTGACAGCATCACTTTTTAGCTTCACAATTAATGGGATTGAACCCTGGAACACGAAAAAAATTCAAAAAACCATGAAAGTACATATTTAGAGTTGAGGTACGTGTGCTCTTTATTCTTAAACCAAAATGTAAAAAATATACTAAAAGTAGGGTGAATAATTTGGAAATGTATGCACCTATGAGATATATATTTAGCTGTTGTATCTAGTATAGTTTACATCTGTTTACATTGAAGTGTAATAGTAATGTATACAATTCAGTATTATGTATATATAACCTTGGGTTTCCATAGGAGACCCAAATTAAACTCCCAGTAAAGCTAGGTACTATATTAACTAGGATATGATTGCCTAAGTTAAATAAAAGATAGCTACAAACTCTTCAGTCAAAATATTGTTTTCCATGTTGATAACCGATACATGAAACCAAATTTTAAGTCTTTCTAGCTTGACCTCAGAAGTTTGTCCCAAACAAAAGGTCGCAGTAAAATGGGTTTTTATTTTTTGAAAAGAATAATTTTTTACATACACATTCATAACTATGACCATTCGTTTGAGACACATTTCCTGGGACAACAGAGACATCTAGATAATTTTGTACGTCAATAGTTAATGCCACATTATCCCTGTAGCTATATTAAAAAAATGTTAACATTACTCATGGATTTTCCTACTTTTTGAACTGAAATATAAAAATCTAAAATCACACGTGCATCTATTCTTTTTCAATGCTTCAATAAAAATTACCTTGAAGTTAGTCATTCGATTTTCAAGTGCAATGAATGTAGGATGATCTCTTAAATCTTTCTCATTTTTTATTTTTCGTTCTAAATTGTCAGCTCCTCTTTGTAAAGCATTAATATCTAACTCATTCCATGGCGTTTTACCCTAGAAAATGAAAAAAAAATTTACTTTAAACAAATTTATTCATATTAATATAAATACTGTAGAAATCTGCCAACTTTAAGACAATAAATGACTGATAGGTATAGGATTGCATGTATACAAAAATATAAATACATACGCAGAAAATTCATAAAAACAAAAGTAAATAACATGCATATGCTATGTATGTTTGAGTAAAAAAGAGTTTTACAAATAAATTGATATTAATTCACATTAGAAATGACATATATAGTAGATTGCATGCAAACCTAGTTTGTTTCAATATATATCAATATTAAATCTAGATATTACTACTGCTATAACTAGTGATGATTTTTCAAATTTATAAAGAAAAGCAAAAAAATTGTTATATAATTAATTATTTATAAAACTTTAAAAAATTTAGAAAAAATCAGAAAAATTGCAAAGAATCAGAAAAAAATGGAAAGACATAGTACCTGGTCCTCTTCAAATTTTCTTTGATCACTATATAGATCATAAATTTTTATTAACTTTTTGAATTCAACATTTATTCTTGTAAGAGCTTCAAATTCCGTTTGATCAATGCCAAATAAATCTTCTGCATTCCGAATTTTAGCCTTTTTTTCCTTTAGGTAAAAAGCATGCATATAAGTAAAATATGCCATAAAATAGGCAAATACAATAATTATATAGCAATATTTTAATCCTTTTTTCCACCAATAAAACATGCATACATGTTTTTTGAAATTACCACCAAAATTAAAAATTAAACTACAATTTAACACCAATGGATTTAAAGAAAATTATAAAATAGAAACGGCTACATCTGCGTAAGTGTGGTTATTTAATGATATTCCATATTTAATTAATTATTCAGAATAAGTACAGATTTAAATTGAAATGAACAAGTTAAAACTTCAGTTATATACAAATGAACTCATAGACATGTATAAATATTTTGCTTCATTTTCCTATTAAAAATAAGCATATATTTAGAAAAAAATTTGGAAGTAAAAAAATACATAGATTTGTAGATGCAAATGTAATTAGATTATATTTCTTTGAGTACAACCCAAGGTGAACCTTTTGTTTTATTTGATGAAAGACTTATATTATGAAGCCAAAGTCATGTTTGCTATAAAACATTAACTTTTTGATGATAACTCTCAACAAGCGGTTTGGCAATTCAGAGTCATATCATGTAGATTGCACCATAAATTTCTACTCTTGTTCGTTTATATATATGTAGATGACCTGCATTTCATTGATTCTCTTAACATATTCCAGCATCATTTCAGCTCCAGATTCGAGGCTAATAGAGGCCGAACCAGGCCCAGTAGCTAAGAAATTGCGTTTTAAGACCTTTAGCTCTTCATTAAAAGCATCTGCCTGAAAATATAAAAAAAATAAAATTCGTAAATTATTTAAAAACTCTTATATAAGTTTATAACTATATAGATAGACATAAATGAGAAAATTTTCATGCTTATGTTTCATTTAAACATCATAATTTTTATAATACATACATATACGTATGTACATATATATATATATATATGTATATATATTTATACTAACTAAATGTATATACAAAACATTTAGATACAGAAGCAAAAAATGTTAATTTAAGTTGAAATTATAGACAAATGCACATATATTGTTATAGTTGATTTAAAATTCAGTGATTTTTGAATTTCTGTGCATGTTCAATTATATATATGCATAGTTAGAATTCATAATTTTTTAATCTCTGTTTTTCTACAAATATATGTATATATATATAAGTTTATGCGTATTATTTGCATGATAAGCTCAAAAGTCACTACATAAAAGTTCAAACTCAATTTACATACAATCATACAAATATTTCACCTCCTGTCTAGTGACTTCTTTAAATTGCTCTTTTACATTTTTCAATCTAAGGCCATGTGTGCAAGCCACAATGTATAGATCATTCCATTCTTCCGATAAGTGCATTGCACGATACATCTCATCTTTTGGGACATCAAACTAAAACACAAAGAAACAATATAAGTTATTAGATATTGTGCTAGTCATGACTACTTCTAGTCAATAGTATTATTTGAAGTATGCTAGTAAAGTATACAATTCAGTATACTAGCCATTATCGAATATTGCATGTATAGAAAATGTTTTAGAACATTTCAATCTTTCGTTAACGTCAATGATTTTAATAAAATGCAGATGTGGAATATGCTTTTAGAATATTTCAATCTTTAATATCAATAATTAAAAAGAACAGAAACTATAAAATCAATTCATACAGATCTATAATTCAAAATCTACCACTACAATAAATCATATTACTGCTTGAAAATTTAAAATACTATAGAAATCGTTAAGACATATGCATTATTGAAAACAAGCTTTGGTACATGAACATAGCAAAACAAAACTAGCAACAGTAGTTTATTCATTTACAAAATTGACACTAAAAAATAAAAATATAGCAAATTCTGTAAATTTGAGTCAAAAATATTCTATATAAAGATGAAGTGCTTACATACAGATATATTTTGTAGAATATGAAATCAATGTGATTTTTCTTGTTCTATAATAATTTTGTTAATATATGCGTGTAAATAGAATAACCACATTGTAATTGGCAAGTGTGCGATATCGCTCGGTTATGTCAGTATACTCCAATTCCATATCCATTTGTGCATTTTTAACATTCAAAATTGCTCCTAGCACAGACTTTAGCATTTCCAAATTAGCAGGTTTTTCATCGAGCATAAGCGCATCTCTGTAGTTTTTCTATACATGCAAATAATAAATACCCTTAAATAAGTAAAACATACGTATTTTTTAATGCGCATTATATATAACTTCTGATTCTTCCATTATAAAAACTATTATATAGCTAATTATTTCTTGATATAAAAACTATTTGTAATTGATAGCTCATTTCATTTCAAAGTAACATTCTCAAACAAATAAATCTAATTTAAACTTGGATCTTTTGCCAAGTTGAATATTGACTATAGATACATATACTATTACAAGTCTTTCCAAGTATTAACGAAAATATACTTCAACTAATATGCACTGATTAACCTAAAATCTATGCAGTTTCCCATGCATAAAAAGTAAATCCCGTACCATTTTTAGCACCAACGATTCTAGAAGAGAATTTGAATTTTTATGCAATACTGTTGCATAATCAATTTTCCACTGATCTGCCTGAATAGCAACTCCTGTTGCTACTGAGAAGCAATCTACGGTTAAAAACTCAATATCTTTTCGACTAGCCTGGCTTCTGACCTAATACAAAAGCAAAATAAGATGATAATGCTAGAAAAGTAAAAGTAATCCACAATGTAAATCTCTATTAGCCTTTAAGTAAAGGATAACGAGAATCCAGATATGTATGCATACTATGAATGCTTGCAAATCTTCATTTCTGAGTTTGTGCGGACATTTAAAAATATTTGATAAAAATATCACCAGATGCATATTTAAATATATATGTCTATGGCAAACAGAATATCGTATAGTTATATCCAAACGTAGCTGGTCTAGAATCTAGTACAGTAAAGCCTCTTAAGTTGGACAATTCGCCATCAAAATCTAAAATGTCCAACTTAGGGGGTGTCCACATAAAAAAAGCCAGCTGTCCAGTCTGCTAAGGTGTCTGGAGATATGAGATGTCCAATTTGAGAGGTTCAATGACATGTAACATATATTATCATATTCCGAGCCAATACAAAATGATTCTATTATTGAAATTCGGTATTGCTAGAACATGGAGAGGTAGAGATTTCAGGAAGGGGAAGATTGCAAAAGACGGTGATATTTTAGATTGAAGTATGTAATTATAATTCAGCATTAAATTGTTCTTTAGACAAATTCTGAAACTGTATGATCAATAAAAACTTCTATACTAGGTATTATACTATACTATATTGGATCAATAAAAACAAACAAAGCAAGCAATATCTTTCTATTTTAATATACCCCTCTGTTATTTTGTACTAATATATTTGCACGGTTAAAAGCTAGTACTTACATTCTCAGCGAGCTGCGCATACGATGAAATTCTCGAATCAAAATAAACGCAACTGTAGTTCTTATCTGTCAAGGTCTCTAATGCAGTTCTACGTTTCAAATTCCATAAGTTGTATACTGTATCGTATCGCCTCCAGCCATCTAAATACTTGTTGACAATACTGAAGGATGTATGTATGTGCTGGTGAAGTGATAGCATCAGCTTCACAATGTGCGGAGATTGAGACATGTCTTGATAAAATGAAAAAACAAAAGGTTCATCTTCTTCATGCACAACCTAAATAACAAATTATTAACATTTTTTATAAACATATACATAAAGTATATTTATACATAAACAGGAAAAGTAAAAAAATCTTAGCCACATATACTAAATAAAGCATATTCTTAAATGAATACAGAGTTTTATACATATTATTTCTTTTTGTGCTTATATACATGCTTCAGCGGCTATTTTTTTAGCGGAAATCCATTTGTAAAAATAAATAACTAATAAAATTTTAATTTTTTTAGTTATACTAACTTTTTTATCTATAGTGTAAAAGAATTTCAAATTTTTTAGATATCTTGAATTTTCATCATTTTTACAGAAAGATACATTTAAAATCAATGCACAAATAGTAAATGATTGCCTTATAGCACTGATGAACCAACTAAATAAATATTTTCATAACTTTCATACTATATATATAAATATTTCAAACCTGTGGTAAAGTAGGTATGCATGTGCCATGCATCCATCTAGTAAATGACTTTGCACTTTCAATTATATTCTTTACAGCTCGGGTCAAATATTTGTAAATATCATTTATTGCTGGAGTAACAACTATATCTTTCCCATTTAACGAAACATGCACCTATTATAAACAAATGAAAAAAAGCAAATCAAAGCTCATAAATAATCAATTAGCATATGTATTAATATGCAAGTATGTACAAATATATGCATATAGATATTCATTGTTCTTCTCAATATAGAAATGGATTCGTTTTATGGCATATTAAAGTGTATGCATTTAGCATTTGGAATATATATCAGTATCTAGATGTGAAATAATCTGAATTAAATATGCACATATTCTTCAATAAGCATTGTATATTTACTTTTATATCAACATAAAAGTGCAAAATATATCATATATATTGGATCAGAGTTAACATTTGATTATTGGCATACAATCTAACCTGTAATATTGCATCGTACATGCGTTGTGATAGTATATGGGCTCTATCAGTGCACCCATATCCGTCACTACTACTTTTTATATGTATTATGCCAATGTGTAAATGTATCATGCAAATGTATAGATGCATTAAAAGCTAGCGTATGTGTACATGAAAAATCACGAATATCAAAAATGCATGAATTTTTAAAATGTTTGACACTACTACTTATTTATTTCAAGTTTGCTCTAAAATTGGATAGATTATATAATGAATGTATATTTATTTTGATTTGTATATAATTAAGATCCTACCTCACAAAAAGGTGATCTGTTGCTAAGTTGAAGCAAATCTTGTAGAGAAACCATTCCAGCAATAATCATAGTCGTTAGGGCATTAAACATTCTTTTTTCCCAGTAATAGTAATATCCTGCTAACACTGGACTTTTTCCACTATTCGTGCCAGCTACAGCTTCTTCAACCTGAATTATACCGTTTTACATACCAATGAAAAATTGAAGAAAATCTTTTGAAAAATGATTAAAATTGCTGTAATTTGAGTACCAGAAAATTGCTACACCTTATGATTTATTAAATTGTGTTTATCCAATGAAATATAGGAAATCTTGGATGTCTGTATCTATTGGCTTAAGAACAATGTAATAAAGCATTATGATTTCAAAGGGGTTGTTTACAAATCATTTAAAGTACGTAATTAAACTTGTTGAGATCAGTACTACTCAAAGTACAAAGGGAATTTTTAAACACATATATGAATGAAATTTTATACTTGAAAAATTAGGAAATACAGTACAGAAACACAATGAACAATTCTATAAAACTATTAGTATAGGCAGTTTGAAATTTGTTGAACAAAGCAAAAAGTAAGTTATATAAAGTTGTGTGCAGTATCCGTAAAAAATCAAACTTGACTAAATTCAATTCTATGCTGTTGCGTGTACCGCAGGCAGTACTTTACAATCAACTGAATCAATAATTCTATGAAGATATTTTCCTCTTGATTTACATTAAGATAATATCAGCAATTATAAATATGATTAAAAAATTGCTATAAATAGCTGTTCACAGAGCAATAGAAATACAGAAACTCCAGAGAGAGAGAAGAAAAAAATTTTGGTGTTGTATTAAAAATTTATTGTTTTGGCTTGAGAATTATTTTTGAGATATGTTCTGCAATTTCAAATTCAAATAATAACTTGTCAACTGTACAGTATACTTTACTAGTCTACATCAGTATACATATAAATATGTATAATAGAATCAAACATGGTAGTGCACTTTTATGATGATATTATGCATTTTTCTAATATCTACAAGATTACAAATTAAATGTGTACTTTCGAAAATGATTACAAAAAATTTTTATTCTAAGTTTTTTGAGAAATAAAGCATTGCCAAATAGAAAAACATTAAAAATGAAAACTATAATTTTATAATGTGTTAAGAATAAGTTTCTCACTTTTATCAGCAAATTCTGGATTGACGCATATTTCTGCACTAACCCGTCTAATCTTGATGACCTTTTTGTTTCCAATATATCGTAAAATTCCATAATAGATAAAGATACAGGTTCATTGTTATTATCTCTTTTTCTAAAGTCTTTTTCTTGGATTAGCATTGTCCCAGAAATAGTGTCGATAACCTAAAAAACATAATAATATTAGAAAATTTTAAACAATACATCACTGAAAAAGTTATTTTAAACTTCTTTTGTAAATTAAATAAATATGACGGAATTATTGTATAAAGTCAGCTTAATATGATTAGCAGCAACTGAAAATTACAGAAATCATCATGTACCAACAAATATAGATATATATTATAGTATATAAATTGATGTTTGTTCAAAAGTCATAAAAAATTTTGTATAACATAGTTAACCGGAAATATAAAAAACTTTAGATGAAAAAACACCATTTTACAAATAAAATGAAAAAAGTATATGGCTATATATTTTACAATATTAAGTAAATATACATTGGTAAGAAATTTTTTTTATTGTTTTACTAAAAAATGAAATATATATATATATATTGGCATGAAGGCACCTCAGTGGCACTCACACATATATGAAAATGTGCATTCATATAGTTAAGTATAAAAGAGCTGAATGTACAGTAATAAATGCTAGTAGCTGCATATACAATTGATACTTAATAAACCAATGGTCCACTAAATTAATTATTCTCATATTTGATAGCTTTACCATTCTACCATCTCCATTTGCATAGGTTTCAACATACCTCAGATATCATAGTCTTGCTTTTGTGTACTTGGTCCACTACAACTCCAAATTCATTAACAGCTTTTAGGCAGCATTGAATAAAGTTTGGAATGCGCTGACTATTCCAGTTTAGCGATGTAAAGCCAGGCTGAAGAGTGAGCTGTGTAAGAAATGAAATATGTATATAACATATTTATGTATGAATACATACATGCATGTCTAAATATAAATGTGCATACATATATGAATGGTATATATCGGTATACATTGTTATAAATTTTTCTATATAAACGCATTTATATAGAGACATACGCATATCTACAATTAATACTAGTAGTTACTAGAATGCAGAGACAGAGAGGCAGCAGATAGAGGAGATAGGAAAGACAGAGTGATATTATACACTAAAGTGCGCAAATGTACTTCAACCTGAAAATTGTTCTAGAATTCTTTATCCAACTACATATTCAAAAAAAGCTAGTATACTGGATAGTATATTACACTAGTCTACATTCATATAAGCAAATACAACTAGGTATGGCTAGAGATATCTTAACCTTTGCACACAATCATATTTTCATATTATGTAATAAAAACTATGTATGAACTTTTAAATTTCTAATATATGTAAATTCAAATAAAAATTAGGGTTAAAGACTAATTTTCCTTAAAATAACTATAATACACTGAATAATTTGGATAAAAACTCATATAAATATATATGTACATGTACTTTTCCTTTTGTGCTTTTGACTCAATTGGTCTTTCCAATGTCTTATAGTTATTATGAAAAAGATAAATAGTGAATAAAACTTAATATTAGTTTAGTATGCTGATTAAAGAACATTTTATATCTCAACAAAACAAAGTTCATTCTTTTCCATGTTCAACTTGAAAAAATTCATCTTCATCTAAATGCACATGTACATATTTGAATACCATGACATTTTTTTTCAAATGCTATAATACCTCTAAGTTATGCAGGTGGCCAGCGAGTAAATTTCGTTCAACAAAAGTAAGCGTAGAAAGCACAGTCTTATGAGAATCCAGCATAATATTAATGTCTTGAATGCACTTATGAAATTTTTCCTCTTGCAATGCCACATTCAGCGCTAGCTCTGGAATCTGGAAAATTTGAATAAAGTGTTTTCAAAAAATTTCTGTTCTTTTGCAGAACGTTATGTAGATAAAAGTTGTATGCATTAGGATGTATGTATCAGTAAGTGCACATGCTGATAGCACATAAATTCATTAGAAACAAAGTACCTTGCACAATAATTTTCCATTCCCTACAGTAGTCAACTTAAGCAGAAAACAGAAATAGTAAAAAGTATTTAAAAAATTTGCTACTTTTATTTTCATAAAATATGTATCACTTTTATATTCCACTCATAAAACAATAACAGCACACGTATCTAAATTTTTCAGTCACTAATTTATCAAATATTTGAAAATAGATTAATGTTTAAGGCATATGCACATGTATATCCTTCTAACCTTTATTTTATTTAATACCATAATTGATTTTGAAATATACGTAGCTAAAGAATACAAAATTTGTATATTAAATCACTATCCACTAAATATGCATAATCTGCAGACCTGAAACTTCATGTGATCCAGATGTTTTGCTTCACGAATAATCAGTAACAATTCTGGAGCAAAGTTAACACAATATGGAGGATTCGGCATCTTAAACGCTTCAATTGTGGCATTATTTTTTATTTTTGGTTTCGTTTTTTCTGCATTTTTCAGACTTGAACCGTGAGGAGGTGCTTGACTTGTCAGTATGCTACCACACTGGTTCTGCAGTTTTGTTTGCTCTTGAGCGCATAAAATTGGCTGTTTTAGCATTTCCATAACCATTGCATGTACATGCTACGTGCACCATGAAAATAAAACAGAAAAAATAAAGCGAATCCCTTTGAATTTAAGATTACTTACTGAGCTAGAACTGCTCATATATATTGCTTTCAGGTGAAAAAGGGGATTTGACTGCAACCATGAAACGTATGACTGAATAAGCAAATTAGAGAAGTTTTTTTGTTAATCAACATAAAATAGTACCTCCCAACAGCTTCAAATTGTGCAAATACCATTTTAAGTACAAACGGCATAATTTAGAAATTTAATTACTTTATTATTGAACAAAATATAGTAAGAAAACCTTGTGATTGGTTTCAATAAAAAGTTATCTTAAGATGAGTTCTAACTTGTTGATATGTCTTCTAAATGCACCTTCTCTTAAAAAGAAAACAATTCATTACAATAATTGCAATATGCGGGTAAATTTTTCATATTTTTCTTTACAAGATAACCCATACTAGGTCAGAAATATTTCATCATGCCGTTTTTTAAATGTCAAAAAAGGTGCTGATTTGAAATTTTGAAAAACTGGATTTTGCAATTGAACTAAAATATGATAACATTTTGGGTTGCAGAAAGTTCTAAGTTTTGGCAAATCGTATCAACTAAAATAGAATAAACCTTAGAAAGCGATAAGATAGACACTTCTGTTTCATTACTAATGTTAATAGAAAAAATATAGTACCATAAGGATTAAAAAATCAACTGTAGCACAGCAAGTGAGATGGCATAAGGAAGTCTGATAAAAGCTAGGGGAAACTCTCTAAACTGTATAATTATAAAAAAGTAATTACCATCAAGTAACTTTTTGATTCATTTTTTATTAAAAAGCACATTTCAAAATGAATTTGGAATTATTTATAAAATTCCAGTAAACTTTTAATAAACTTGAATTACTTCTAACAAAATTTCACTTGTCGCAGATAAATGAAATAAGTTATATTATGCTCACATTCAGCTTAAAATTTTCATATAAAAGGAATTTTTAATATAACAAATAAATTTTGGTGATTCCAAATAATGTGCTATATTCAATGCTTACTATACATTAAGAACTCTTACCTGTTTCCAATCTAAATAAAGCTCATCCGCATAATCATGGACTGAGCGTGCAAATGCAAAAAATTGCTGCTTTACATTTTCCCCAAAATTAGATTTTAAAATTTCATTGTGGTCATTAAATCTCTTTATTGGTTTTTTTGCGCGCTGCACACATTTAAAAAATATCTTTATAAAAACGATTTCAAATTTGAATGGTATTTTAACCTTTTCAAATATATCATTATATGAAAAATCAGTAATATTTTACAATGGAAAGCATTTGCTTTCCTATTTACATTCAATATTGACGCAAAACAATCTATCAATATATATATTTGAATTGATAATACAGCTTTTAAGGTTTATTTTACATGAATTTTAACTGCCGGTGAAGGGGCATACGTACATGTGCATCTTTTCGTACCTGTATCTATATATATATAATTTTACATGTTTATGCATATGTATGCATCTGTATCCGTAAATGTCAATGTATACTTATGTATGAATATTTACGTTGGCATTTATATCTAGATCTGTTTCTTCATACATGCATATACATATGCATAGTAAATATGTATAAATTTGCACCTGAAATAATGATTGCGACCATGCAATAGCACCAGCAACAGGGGGTAAATTAGCAAAAGTTGGAGGATTTTCCTTGGAATTTTGAAATATACTGCTTATGTGGTCCAATTCTTTTGTATATTGGTACAAAATATCTTTGTAACGCTCGTTGATGGCCTGGTTTATGCGCTCACGACTCTACAAACAAACAAGACTCGTATTACATAGTACTGCACACATACATAAAAATATACAAAAACACAAATAACTGTTACTGAGCACACATGAAATTTAAAAATATGAACTTATATGTAAAACTGAAATTGATAAATAAATTACAAATTCAAACAATGCTGGGCATGACATGGAATTCGATGTGCATTAGATTCGGGGTAGAGTAACCGCATCAAGCAACATAAAAAAGTACCCTAAATTCAGTTCACTTTTTTGCTTTAAATCAAGGTCATAAATGAACAAAAAAGTCATATTATACCTTGTTCAGCTTTATATTCTAGGTATGATAAATTTGAATATAACAAATAAATTTAGTGGTCCCAACAGATTTGATAGATCTGAAGTTTATTGTGGTATATAGCGGAATGCATACCTCATTGTCAACTATTTTATATAATAGATAGATAAGCAATGTTCTTGAATTAGCTTTAAAATTGTTTCAAAATAATATTCAAGTTGAAGTGGGTCCAAAGGCTTTCTTGATTATACCACCTTACGTTCATTCCCATGTTTAGTGGGCATTATTAAATTTATTGCGCCATCATGCACATATTAACATATACATCAACTAAATAAAATAAATCACCTGAATGTTTTTGAAGTTGACTACTAGATCAAATGCTCCCTCAGCGCTTCTGAGCATCTGAAAGGACTGCTGTATAAACGAACAAGTCATGTTTTCCACATCTTCAACAGATCGACGAAATTGAGCCATTATTTGATTCCAATTCTCCTTGTGTTTACGACTGAACACATCAAACTGTACTTGATCAAATGGAACAACCAGTGCATGAACTCTCTGAAATCAATTTCAGAGGATATGAAGATATAAATTACAAAAGAAGAATAATTATATTTATGTTGGATAATAAACTGACAATACCAAGTAGACTACAATGGATATTGTATTGGCAACTGTATATATTTGGCAGCATTCAGAGTGTTATTCTAGAAAGTTCTATTGTAATTCAAAAGTTATATCCTTGTTAAAGCAGAAAGAAAGACTTTCATAGGAAATATTCCTCTCTGTACCTTAGAGTGCAATTCCTCACTATTTTACTTCTACTTTATTGTACCCTTACCCCTATAATTCCATTATTTACAAAGTAACAACTCACAGTGAACTTATACCACTTATAAATACTTCACAATTATAACATATAACATTTTATTAAGACACATATTTGGCTAAATGTCTTAGTCTTTTATTATGAATTTAACGCTAGTTTGACATATTCAATATATTTTGTACCAATATGTAGAATTCAAAAAGAGAAGCCAATACATATAAAAGCCCTAATTTAGGTGGTTATGTTATGAATATAGACCTTAAAAAATTTTGAAAGTAGAAAAATTTTTTTGAATACGCCTTATTGGAGTCATTAGTTATAAAATTTGAGAATGATTAAATAAAACTAAATTTGGTAACTGCAAATCAATTTATACATATTTTACTGAATAGTTCCTGTCATTGTACTGTACATTTAAAATATCTTAACTGTTCAAAAGATTGGGTTAAATCTAGTTAATTTCAATATGTATAGAATCATATGAGTTGAAAGGCTCATAAGATTGATAATATAAAAATTTTCTGTTATATACCTTATCAGTAGAGTTTATTTCTTGTTTTCTACAAAGTTTATTATACTTAGTTGATGTACAGTTCTTGAAAGATATTTATATAAATGGTAACTTATGAAAAGGAATTGAAACTCATAAAAATTTACCTGCATGATTGCATCAATATCTTCACTCTTTCCAGTAACCGATTTCAATTCTGGCCCAAGAAACTTTTGAAATTGATCTAGAACAACAGCAACTTCGGACAAATCGCTACATATGCGAGCCATGTAGTTTGTCTGAATGTTTTAAAAATATGTATTTAGGTCAATCACCGGTGAATGAATATTTGAAATTTTAATTTATTCTTTTTTTGGGCTTCACAGTAAACACACATATAATTATTTCTTATCTATTTGATTATTTCTAATTATCACTATTTTGGGGGCACTGAGAGAAAATACTAATGGACAGGTCAAATATCATAACAAACCAAAAAAAGGAAAAAAAATATACATAGCTATATACCATAACAATTCCATAAAGCTAAAAAAAGCTTGAAAAAAACACTTTAAAGTCCTATAGAATAAACTAATTTTCAATATGTGGCTTTTCTAGGTACTTTTTAGGTGCCTGATTTAGCAAACTTTCATTCACAGAATATATACAATTACTATTATGTTGAATAAAAAATTTAAAAAATTTAATAAATACGTATTTTTATGCATAATTATCAGGAATTTATAACTGAATCAAGTGCACCATTAACTGTGCTTACATTGAATTTACAGTAAACAATGGATGAAATAAAATTGCTTCAAATAAATTTTTACTTATGGCAAATAAATGAAAAGCTATATTATGCCAAGTTTAGCTTCAAATTTTCAGGTACAAAAAATTTCAGATAGAATGAAATTTGGATACAACAAACTAATTTGGTAGTCCCCACAGGTTTGCTGTATCCAAATATCATGTGCATCTTGAAGTACCTGTTCAAAAAGACGCTTTCGATCGAATTCCCATCGATGATCAGTCCCACTTTCTTCTAAACTAGCCCGAACTTCCAAGTATGTACTCTGCCAGCTATCAAGTAGCTATCCATTTATACAATATATATATCATTACAGAATAAATTGTAGGTGAACAAACTAAAATTGATATCAGCATAAAAGTAAGAACCAAATCTGCATAAAACACCTAATGAATTATTGTTTGTAAAATGTAAACATTTCATGAGAGTGAGCGTTAAACAATATTTTGAATTTAATCGGCACTTTTAACAAAAGGACACTAGCTACAAATTGTTAACACGCCGATATATAATTTATCAAAATACTAGTTATTTTGTATATCAAAAATAGTTTAGCAACAGTTTAACTGGGTCACATAAGTCAAATACCCAGCTATACCAAGTTCAAATTTATGTAAAAATCTATTTGATACTTTCAAAACTGCAATGCATATATCTGCAATGAAAAATGATTCAGTTCAGTTCTTAAGCAATTCAGTTCATTGCTCCTATTTTAAACCAGTTTCATTCAGTTGATAGTTGTTGATAGCTTGATTTGAGATTCAAATGTGATTTATCAGCAAATCAAACATGGTGAATCAATATTTTCAAAACTTGCTTGAATAAGTAATTTACATAATAAATTAAATTCAAGTACAAATTAAATCCACTTAAACTATTGAACATAAAAATTGCTTACCTCTTGAGCTGTAGATAATATATATTTAGCAGTTTCTGGTGTTTTTTGTACTACTGTATGAACGCTAACGTAGTTTTCCACCTGAAGTTAATAGAATCGATGTTGTCAAAAAGTTGAAATGCATATAATGTACATATGGACACATGCACATATGGTTGGATTAGTTATTGATATGAAACTGAAATGGAGAGACATATGATAGAGTTATAAAACAGAGTGATATTATAACAATTGATGTAGATTCATCTTCAACATAGAACTATTCTTGAGTTCTGATTTGTGACTAGATATTTAACATATAGCTAGTCTATTAGAAATTATGTTTCATTTATCTGCAACAATATAATATGACTAGGCCTAAGTAGCGGTCTACTAACCTCCCTTTGCAAGTGCATAAAAATATCTCTAATCTGATATATCCAATGAACTAAAGCTTTTGGCCTACCAATGGTATCAGTTTACAAAATATCAACTGTACATGCATGCACTCACCTTCTTTGCAATTTCACCTGCAATTAACTCCATAAGCGGAACAAGGCGCTCATCAGTGTTAAAATGCCGAGAAAGAACCCATACCATTTTAAGGCCATTCATGAGTGGAGTTAGAGTGGCTAATGCATCTTCCAAATTTCCACCAATGATATTCTTAAAGTGTCGTTCAATTGTCATCAAAAACTTTACATTGTCCTAAACTCAGTAGATAAATGAAAAAAACAAAAGCAATTACATCTTTCACAGAACTTCAGAATTTAATTGATTAATATTAAAGTAGTTTGAGTCCATGTCATACATTTCGATAATTACAAAAAATGTGCTTTTTTACTACTTTCATAAAGGCATTGAACTTTCCACAAACATCAATTGATTATAGACACCAACAAATTTATAAAACAGCCATATTTCAAGCAGCAAACTGTGCATATTTAAAGCAAAATACTGAAATTTTTTGTTTATGCACGCAATCATGAAATTAAAAATTTTTTTATTCTGAAAATAATTATTAATAAAACTATTTGAAGGTTTTTATGAGCATATGCAAAAGTTTCATTACATTATTTACACTAAGCTTGAGGGCAAATTGACACGTATATTTACATGTGTACATATATACATATATACGGGTGCATATAAACATGTAAACGATTTTTTATTATTCAAGTAAATTTGCTTCTTAGGTACATAAATATACATGTATCGTAATACCTTTTAGAACCTCAAATTTCTATTGTATAATACATATATATGCTTACATTAAGTTTTAATAAATATCAAAAAACTTAAAAATATGAATATAAAGAGAAAATGTACCTTTGCTTCAGCATGAAGCTTGTTTAATTCACAATGCCGATACTTAAATGTATGAAGTGTAGATGAATTCACTGATTCCATGATTCCAATTATATGCTGCACTCTTGATGCGTTAACCTATCCAATATTTTAACAAATTAAAGTACATATAGTACAAAACTGAAGCATTTGAAATTAAATATATGTATGTAGTTATATACTCAACAATGAGGGCTATCAGTAGCATTCTAAAACTGCCAAAATCAGAAGAAAAAGAGTTGATAATATAGTCTTGCTTTCTTTACATTAAATTTGCAGTAAACTTTGGATATGACAAGCAGGCATTTAACTTATTTTTGCTTGTAGCAAATAAACAAAAAGGTCTAATTATACCAGGTATAGCTTCCAATTATTGGATATAACGAATGAATTTGGTGGTCCCAAAAAATTTTATAAATTCGAATTATTCTGAATTTGACTATTATTCTGGCACAAGAAGAAGCATAGCCAATCATAATTTACTTGAATATAGCCACCTTAAAACCCTATTTAGGTACCCCCACATATATCCAGGATTACTCCACTAGAACCCAAACATTACACAGTTAACTGATGCAACCGTATTGAATTCCAGGAAAATCTACAGTTTCATTTGCTCAAAAATCACTTTTAAAGAAATAATCAAGTAGCAAACTAAAATAACAAGAAAACATCATATGAAAAAATAGTAATTGAAAATATCAACTCACTATTAGCTTAACGGATGACAAAAATTATCGATTATTTTACATAGTACAATAAATTATATAAAATCTATATTACAAGCTATAATGCCATCTTAAATACATATTTACTTATGAGCCATTTTCTTTTAGAAAAATACAACAAAATTGAAAAATAGCTCCTGATTTGTAAAAATTTGAAGAATAATATTATTCTAGGACATTTATTACCTGTTCGTACAAACCACCTAACACAGCACATCGTCTTCGCCAAAATTCTATTTCTGCCATTGGGCTACGACCCTGAAAATGGAACACAGTATGAATGTATGTACATATACGTATGAGGTTTTGATTTTGACATTCAATAAATACATGTATGCAGTTCCTTACATCTCGAAATTTGTGAATGATACAGTGTTATCGATGAAAATTATTTGGATTTTTTAAAATTAGATTAAATTAGACTAGACAACAAATGTGAATTATGAGACTAGGCTCTAGAAGATTAGATGATTTTAGACTAGATTAAATTAGACAAGGCTATCATATATTACATTGAAAAATTATATAATAATACTTACCAACAATTTTTGCCGGTTTTCTGATTCAACCGTTTCCGAAATTACATGGCCCCAATCCACTACAGCCATTTCTAGCTGACTGACAACTTGTGAATTATTCACAATCTAAAGAATGACAAAAATCAGTAAATATATGTTTTTCAACTTTTAGCAAAAATAAGCGTTGCAATAGCATGCATTAATAACCAAAGTAATCAGTTTTTGTACAAGCTTTGTATGTTTTGTTTGAAAAAAATGATTGAATCTTAGTTAAATCCATGTTTGTTGAACTTTTTTAGTGTTGTCTGAAATTAGAGGTCAAACATAAAACTACATTAATTTGATACACAAGTTAATTGATGGTGTGCTAATCAAGGATTACAGCATACATACATTCAAATTTTTAACGCGTAGAAATTACATTAAAATTATGGCTATTAATTATCACGGATAGAAAAACTTGCACACCGAGAAAAATAATAAAAAAACCTTCAAAAATTGAAATCTGAAAATAAGCATTATTAAAGCACTCATGAAATTTAATGGCAATACAATAGGCTTATATAAAGTTATAAAATTAACTAAAATTATTGCAATATATACATATGAGTGCGTACTTCATTGTCATCAAGACTGATATCTGGAATATTCAAATTTGCGTCCCCATTTACTTGCTGTAATACGCCACTTAGCCTGTTCTCAAACTAAACAAGCAAATAAATCAAAGAGAAAAAGTTTTTAAAAAATCACACTTATGATTCTCATTCTCTGCATCATACCTTGTAAATATTTTTAAAACAAAAAATATGAAAATACACCTGTAGAATGTAATCTACATATATATGTATATTAATTAATGCAGTAATACTATTCTAAAACAATATCTACTTTTGCTTGTTGTTGTTTTCTTACATTTCTGTCTATTTTGCACTAGACTCTACACTAACTACAACATCAATATAAGCATACAAACTAATACACTAATGCACGTACAAAAATATTGGTATCACATATTTAAAGTTATTAGGATAGGATATTAACAGTAGCACAGAATAGCAGAAGAGACACAAAGTGATGTCATGAATCGATGTACACAATATACATCAACATAAGCATGGTTATACAACCTTAATTTTAACTACATATTCAAAAATAGCTAGTGTACTGGATTCTACAATCTACTGTCTATATATATGTATATGTATAAGCTGGATGTGAATAGTGCAATATCTAACATTAAGTACTTCTAAGGATGTAGACTTTCCGGCACATATGCGCTAATTAAAAAAAAAGTAATATAAAAGTTTATATTCTTACAAGCTTGCCAAATTCATACATTACACCTTACCTTTTGAATATTTGCTCGAAATTCACTTCGCAGGGAGTTGTTTAACTTTGATTCATTGCTAGTCTTATGTGGTGCAGTTTGTCCAATTCCTTCATTTAAACAATTTAAACCCAAATCTAGCTCTAGTAGTGGCACATACACATTATGAAGAATTGTTTCGAGGCTTTTTAAGCAGTCCGTGCTCATGACTCCAAATTCAATAGCCTAGTATATAAATACATTTGCATACATTTGTATATATGTATAACTGTAATAATAAACTAATGTCATGTATAGAACAGCGATGCAGAGAAAAAGTATAAGGCAGAGAGATATATGAGACCTAGTGATATTTACAATTGAAAGACACCATTTAGTATTTCAACCTCAAAATTGATGCCAAAAATATTCTTTGCTATACACTTAAATGGATGTTTATGTGCTTAGTTGTATAAAAAATTAGTCAGCATATATACTTTATACAAAAAATGAAAGTTACCTTTTTCATATCTTCATCAACTGTGAGCGAACTCTGGTCGGGTATAGTCCCACATTTAAAAAAATACACTGACCGTGGTATTAGGTTGAAGTCTACCTCATTTACACAGCATAGGTGCTGCATTTGAATAATTTCTGTTCGTTTAGTAATCCTAGTACATTTATTAATGTTACCCTGCTCTAAACTTTGGCAGGAGATTTCTCTAGCAGCATCACTAATACTTTCTAAACTTTCTGAAACTTGTTTTCCATGTTCCTTTTCATGTAAAAGAATATACAAAATATAATTTATACATATGTACAGTTAATATTTCAAAAGCTGATACCATCAGTAACATAAAAAAAACATCCGTTAATTGGATTGGATTAGAGATATTGATATGCACCAGTACACGAAGTATAGCGCTAGAGCTATCAAACAATAGAATATACCATTTAGTGGACCATCGACTCATGGAATACAGTTTTATATCTGTGTGCAATTTGAGTACATTTATACCGAATAAAAATAATACTGAACCAGAAGAAACTGCTTACAGAATAAAGTTAAATTTAACCATATTACAAATAATATGATAAACACCCACATTTAAATAAGTGAACAGTTAAAGAAAACCAATTTAAATTTTGATTATATCTAATTGGAAAATAATAAAATTATTCATAAAATATCTACACATATATATGCATATACGTATATATGTTGATAACCTTGAAAGGAGCTTCAATATTACTCTTTTTTTCGGAGTTTTCCATTTTGTCATGCTCTTCAACATTACTCTTTTTTTCGGAGTTTTCCATTTCGTCATACTCTTCAATATATTCATATTCTTTGATAACATCTTCAACTTCTATGTAGAATATGATTGGCTGATTGCTATTGGTATCAAATTCTGAATTTTTCAGAAAGTGCTTAATTTTGTCTTCAAAATCTTCTCTCTACAATTATGTGAAAAAGAGCAAAAATAAAATCGAACATTTGCGTATACATTGCAAACTTGAATGAAACGTTAGACCCATGGCCATTCACAAAGTGTCGACATGAATTTTAATGAAATCACCCAAAATTTACACTTTTGAAAGAGCAATTAATTTAAATTTTGAAGATGCAACCAACTGATTTTTCTATCCAAATATCAATGAACTGGTTGCTCGGAATTAATTCTACATAACGCTGAATTTGCCCAATTAGCGTAAATGTTCAATATTACAGCTTTAGCCATAAGGTCGGTTGGTACTTTACAAACTTGGGATGCAAAAGTAAAAATATAGAGATTTATTACTTCATTTCTTTATGACTTAAACAAAAAGTAGATGTTAAAATTGCAAAAGAAATCCGCCAAATATTGAACTGTTTGTAAAAATTATTGACTCAACGAGATATATCATTTCCTTGAAGTCAATTTATTCATTGCTTTTAATATCAAATGATTAGGCATTCTTTTAAAAGCTAGCAACATAAGTTCCTGTACTAGATAACATTTAATAAATTCAGATACGTGTTCAAAAGTCTTTAAGGAATTTTTCGACGTTAGGCATCAATATATATCACCGTATACTTTTGATAAAAAACATACATACTTTGTCGAATTCAAAATAAAACTTTGAATTATTTCATCATTTTAAAGTCTTTCCTGTGATGCTGAATCAAAAAATAAGTGCTCCAAGGTATTGCGTTCAACATCAACGCCAAGCGACACTTTCTTCAGCAACCAATCCACGCGAGGATCACGCAGCAGAGTGACTCTATCGTCACTCATGTTCTCTATGATAATATTATCTCTGAAGTTGGTTTATTACCGTGAAATGTCTTAGAATCACGTAAAAAGATTCAATCGATCAATTTTGGGATGTAAAGCTGGATATCGTTACGTACGATTTCAAAAAACGGTTGAAAAAATTCCCAACGACTTGATCTATATTAAGGTGTTTTAGGTCTTGTGAGCCGTAAAAAAGACGAACGATTAAAGGAAATTGTATTTGGGAAAAACACTAAAAGGGCTTAATACTATATATCTACACTATCCTCAGAACTGTCTCGAAAATGAAGGTGACAGTTATGGAAATATACATGAAAAGCAATTCTTTTCAAATAAATATAGGCAAAACTAAGCACAACCTTTCACTTGGGACAACATTCCGAAGTCAGCATAGAAAAGCTGGGTGGATACTGCCCAGTCAGCATTTCTAAGTCCAACTGGGTATCCTTAAAATAATGATTAACTACTTACTGAACTGCTAACTGGTAGGACTAACTATAAATAACTATTAACAAAAACTCTATTTAATGTATAACTGTTAGAAACATGGAACACAACAAAGCACAAGAATGTGTGACAGAAATGTGTATATTTATCACGCACTAATTATGTTGATAGAAGTGAGCTAACTCTATTAACACAACAAAAGTATATAATCCTACTGGCATCTGTGCAACCAATTTACTTCGAATGTCAATAACTCTTCAATGAAAACTCGCTGCAACTATGAAAATAGAATTAGCCCCTAAGGGAGTTAATTCCTAACAGTTACTTCCTATGATAAACCTTAAGCACAAATATTTTGTATAATGGAGAAAGCAACCATTTGGTTTTTATTTACAAAAGAAACTTGCTAGAATCTCAGATTTTGTAATCTGCTTTATTTGCTTCGATTGGTTCAGGTTTAAAATAAACTTTTAGTATAACATTGGCAAAAAGCGAGCATTCAAAATTGTCAGTATTTGCTATTTTTTTATTCCATATTTGAACATCAATTAAAAACCCAGTTTTTCATATATAAAAGAGAAGTTTTACTGAATAAAAAGTGGTGTACATTCCAGACTATTCTAAATTTTAGAACTCATATACATGCAGTTTTCATTTTTGACATTTTCAGCCTAAGCAACATTGCTTCAGTGTTGTATATATAATTAGTTTAGTAGGGCATGTAGCTTAAATTGGCTAAAGTTGTCTGAATTTTGAGACCTACAGTTTTGGAGGTCTTGCTGTCACAAGCAATTCAGTAGAAATTTTGTTCTTTTTTTAGTAACAAAAACGAACCAAATGCAGCAAGGCAAGAGAAAGAAACGACTGGAGCATAGCATAGATACCTTTAGAAGAAAAGTTATCTGAGTACGGCAAGGGGAGATGCACAAGACAACCACAATGCAGCGAGGGAGGCGGGGCAAAGGTACCCGAGCGTTAATAAGTCGCTGATACGTTAGTAACTCTATATTATTGATATTTATGTTAGATTAAGTAAAAAAAATCTTCACAGAAAATAATATTACTCTGAATCAGTTCATGACCTATTCTTATCCTGTAGCTGCAAACATTTTGGACCCTTCACAGAGCTAAAAAAACTGCTATTTAATTTCAAACAGTTAATTAATTTTTCCAGTTCCAATTAATCAACTTGTTCTTATGAACTGCCAAGTACAAAATAACTTGAGCTTATCTTACATGAATTTAAATTCCGTGGAGTACCCAAATCCATATTTGCATTCAGACAAATACCGCAAAAACAGAAAACCTTCCAATTGTGTTTTAAAATATTATGCCAGAAGAGTTACCGTCCTCACTTGATTCTTGCAATATGAACTGCACGCTTCGATATTTAAAGCAAAAGTATTAGATACCTGAAATTGTGCATGATTTCACTACTGAATTTTATGTTAGATTACTCTCATGATGCTTTTTGCCATACAAATACAAATTAAGACAAAACCTGATTCACTACACAAACAATTCAGTTCATTATTTCTTGAAATCCACATTTGAAAAAAAACTTGAACGAAAATGTAAATCGTTATAGTTAAGTTACCAATAAAAATTATTTTTATTCAGAAAAATTTCAAAAACTATTATTGAAGTTTAAGGGCAAAATCATGTAAAATCAATCGAAGATTTGGCTCTACAATATAAAATCAAGAAGTTTACTGAACAAAAAAAGAGGAAATCTATTTCCATAATGTACATACAAACATCTGTGAAAAAAATTGCTCGAGGTATATAAACAGTAAATTAACACAAGAAAAAATAGTGCGTATATACAAATTAATGCAATTTAATAAAAAGCACAAGTTCTTCCGTTGCATTTCCTTGTTTAAGTCACTGTGCATGCATCAATAACTTTCACCAAGGTCCGAAAATCCCTAAAAATTATCATTTCCTAACGTAGCCTAGCATGTACCATGTAAGCAGAAAATCTCCATACATATTTGGCTCAGTAAGCTTAGGTAATTCGTGGTTTTTTAGGTATATGAGAATCAGGCACCCTATCAGTAGAACTGCCTTGCCTGTTAGAATCATCGATATTTTGCTCCAAAGAAATTTCATTTTTTCCTGTGCTGTAAGAAGATCGAATAAAAGCTGTACAGTTTCCCCTTCGAAATCAGCAAGAGCAAGAAAAATGAATTCTTTTTACCATCACATAGAAACGAAACGGAAAATATTTAGCAGTTAAGTATGATTTACCTTGACAAGTCACCAGTAGATGTGGAATTAGAAATATGGGATTGAGAATGTTGCTCTTTCCGTGGACGCTTGTAAATGCCAGTGTGGACGTTGGTTTCGACGATGCAGTCCATCTCCGACAGGGGCTCGCCTGTGGCAGCCTTTAAGAAAGATTGGTCCCGCTCACTACGTTTACGCCGGATCCCACGGTGCTCTGCTACTCCAGATACTCTTGATACTGTGCTATTTGACACAAATGACTCCATTCCCGCATTAACGCGCCCAAGCGAAGATTCTGCAGCGTCGGAGAAATCGAAAGATGAAGCGGCTTGATAAGTGAATTCTTCATGCTGCTGTTCTCGTCGTGGAGAAAAATTAGCTAATGATAACCTTGATATTAAAACATGCACAGCATCAATGGGTTCCATGCCTTGCTCTTTCAGAGAACGCAATTCTTCCCTCACAACCAAAGCACGCAATGCATCTTCACGATTAACTCCATAATCTCTTATTGTAACTTCAATGTCATGCTCGGTAATTGGTTTTGAATGATCGTCACGTAGATATGTGAGTAAAAGATCAATTGCTTTCTCTCGGTCAAGACCTTTATCACGTAAGCGACTAAGGTGAGTTTCAACGCTCATTCGAAAAGTGTCTTCTTCCATCTTTTAAGGGCAGAACTCAACGCCTAAATGAATTTGTTGTTGACAAAACAATTTTCTATCACTATCGGGAAAACACTCAAAAGTCAGTTCGATTCAAACCTTATAACTACGCGCAAGGATATCGGATGGCGTAGAAACTTGACGATAGCTGAACGTAAAAAATCTAGAACACAATATTTCTTAGACGCCACCTTTTTCCGATAATACTAAAAATGCTTACTTAACACTGCAATTTAAATAGCAAAACAAAATATGCTTTCAATAGATGATTGGACCCCTTACTAGCTGGATTCATTAACGCTTATTCATAGACGACTATTACCATGTTAAAACACTTATGACCTAGTATATCCAAATTGAACCGTACAAAAATATAGTCACACAGTTCAGTGTTTAAAAATAAATATAGAACAGTTTACGAAAAAAGTGTCAGCGGTTCCGAACTGTTTTACCCAGTTCCAAATTTCTTGCAACTAATGTAACCCAGTTCCGAACCAGGTCTGTTCCAGTTTTCACGCAGATTACAAACTCAATGCGCACAAAATTTTGAACTAAATTAGAAACAGCAAAAAGCGAAAAGTATATTGTTAGGAATTAACTCCCTTAGGGATTGACTCCATTTTTATAGATGCAGTCAGTTTTCATTTATGACGTTCCAAGTAAATTGGCTGTAGAGATTCTAGTAGGGTTTTATATTTTGTTATGTTGATGAAGTTAGCTCACTTCTATCAACACAATTAGTGCATGGTAAATGCACACATTTCTGTCACAGTCTCCTGTGTTCTGTTATGTTTCATGTTTCTAACATATATCCATATATGAATGCTTTGCTGTCAATATGGACTATAAATCTTTTAGTTACAGCTCCAATAATGGAATGCCATCTATAACCATTTCCAAATTGGCAAATAAAAAGAAAAATGACCTCTGACATCTATATAACATTATCAAAATGGATGATAATTGACATATCTTCATTCCATGCAGATCAAAAAACAAATAAACTACCAAGAACCAAAGTATATCAAACTTTAGGAAATATATGGTAGTTTCATTCTGACCATTACATAGAATATGATCCTAGAAACTTGAAATCAACTCATCATATTTTTTGCAAGTTAGAATGGCTATAAAAAAGATCAATACATCAGGCAACTTTCATGCATCCTGCAAGAAGTTTGCTGATGAGAAAATGACAAACTGGATAATCAACCATGCTCAATAATTTTTAGTTGTGAAGCAAAAGACTTTCAAACATTTTATTTCATACTTGAAGTTGAATACAAACTTCTACTTCAAAATGCAATTGAAAATTGTATCATTAAAGACTGATATGAAAAAACATGGCATGGTTAAAGTTTATTATGGATGTGTCCAATTACTAATAGCACATTGGCTTGGCTATGGATATTTGAACAGCAGCAAAGCAAGGTTATATAGTGTTTACTCTTCTTTACATTGTTGACAGTTGAGAAATGCAAAAATTACTTTTGGCTTTATTTGTGTCACGTATTTCCATTTAGTTGGTCAATTAACTGAACATCTTGTCAAGGTCATTACTGGTATGAATCCCAATTTTCTCAGCAATTTTTGGTCAATCACTGCTGACAATGCAACTACAAATCCAGCAATGAATGATATTCTTAACAAGTTTATGTTAGCAAAAGTTATTAAACAACTAAGTCTAGGTGTGGTCTCTAGAGAAGCATTGGCAGTAAATTTGATCAATCAAAGTATCAAAAAATTGGCACTCTCAATCATGTGTTTTTGTTAAGATATAATGCATAAGTGTTAGGAATTAACACCCAAGGAAGTTAATTCTATTCTGTAGCTACAGTATAATTTGTCCATGATTTCATTTTGGTTTCAGTTCAGTTTTAGTTCAGCTTCAGTTTGGTTTCAGTTTGATTTTAGTTTTTGTTTTAAGATATTTCAAAGAACTGGACCCTCTTCTTTATGCTGCTATGTTTTGTATATTACAAAAATTATCTCACTTTCAGCAATACATGTAAGTTAGTATCAAATATTATTTCAGTTTTTATGTTAATTGTTGTGCTTGTATTTTCCTAATGCTAGGTTCTTCATTTACTTATCAAACGGCTTAAATAAATGTTCTATGATGGATATTACCATGGACTAAGTTTAGGATTTTGTAAATGCTAGGATTTGGTCTGTTCTAGCAGTGCATGTTACAGGTTGGGCAAAAGTTCTTGACTTGTTGCATGCTTTACACTTGTTGAATAGTATTGCATATTTTATGAAAGTAGTAAGATAAATAGAGTAGTACAATATGTATAGCATATGCATTTGTTGACTTAAAGTGTTGACAAGTATTCAATTCATATCTTGATTTGAATTTTGTTTTATTGTTTCCACTTCAGTAGCAAAACTAACACTATAATGCATGCATTTTCTTACTTGTTTTCTCACCAGTTGACTATTCTTTTGCGTATCAGCATTAAGTTTTTTGTATGCAAAATTACCCAAATCTAAGCTCAACGTATTTGTAACAGTAAAGAAGATGTCAGATTTTCCAAAACTGCTTCAAACTTTTTGTTAGGAATCAATATATTAAAGACTATGCATATAACCAATAATAAACATCACCAGAAACCCAAAGAAGACACAAAGCCAATAATGTATTAATCCCTATTCATGTGTTGTCAAGAATGAATCTTGTCAACACAATACTACTTAAGAGCACATGCATATGAGAACGCACTTATGAGAACATACTTATGAGAACACACTAATGAGAACACTCTTTAAGAGAATGTACTTTACAAGAATGCATATACAAGATGAATTAAGTCCATAAAGTCACAGTTCAATAACAGATCACAAAAAACAGATCAGATCCTGACACTTTCACTACAGTTGGCTCAATGCTTAAGGTAGCCAATACAATTCCAGAATTATACTGTGAGACTTATTGGGACAGTACGTGAGAGATGACTATTAGTATACTTAAAATTTGGAAGCCATTAAAAAACTTGCTGCAAAGAACTTGAGACTGACATGATGGGTGCATGGAATTTTCTATTTCTTTCTAGAGTAACGTATGCAGTCCTATATATGCTGAAACTTGGTGCACAATGGAAAACTTATGCAAGTTTCTGATACCTTTATAAAGAACAACAGTTTTGGTGCCAGCAATAGATTTTGGCTATCATACACGCTGTTTTCCAAAGACTATAGAACTGAATCTGGTTGATTGCCAAAAAAAATTCAAAATCCTGCAGTAGAAATGACTACAGTACTTGATCCATGAATAAAACTTTTTTTCAAATAATGACATAGGTGATGAAGTTAAGAATATGATAATTCAGGAGTATAATATGAAGTATGAAGCCCAGTATTTTTTCAATGTGCAGTCCTATTCATTAATGTTCATTGTAGATGATTAAAATGCTTAAGACACAGACAGTTTCCTTTCTTTCTTGATCAACAAATTTAAAAATTTTGATGAAACTGCTGCTCTAAGTTCCAACAAAGTATTTTCAAAAAAATCAAAAGATAGATGAAGAACCTGCTATTGAATATCAAGGAAAGCAGTCAATATATTTGCCTGCAATTGAATACTAAATGAATATGTAACTTAAAGTTTGCCTGATTGCAAGAGATTACATTGATGTAATAGTTACATCAGTTGCTAGTGAATGTGCATTATTTTGTGCTGGCACCACTGTGAGCAACTGTTGAGGAAAATTAGGCAACATACTGTTCAAGCTGTTTCTGAGCTACAATTTTTCTTCATGTATAACGCAAAATGGCAATGATGACTTGTAATTTATCTGAAACATTGTGCTATTAAGGCAAGTGAAACAATATTGTTTATAATATTTTGTCTAGTAATCTGGCAATACTTTTATTGCAAAAAGTCACTAAATGTATCACTTTTCAGGAACTGAAAACAAATAAATTTAAACCTTTAAATATTTTGCAAACTGCACTTGAGATATAATGCTCAACCTAAACATTCTCTCTTTATTCTCATTGCTCAATCTGAAACACTCATTTTTAGTCATTAATGTTCCTGAAAAGCCTGTTGCTAGAAACATGAAATACTACTAAGCACAAGAAACTATGGCAGAAATGTGTATATTTATCATGCACTAATTGTGTTGATAAAAGTGAGCTAACTTCATCAACACCACAAAATATATAACCTTACTGGCATCTGTGCAGCCAATTTACTTAGAATGTCATAGATAAAAACTGTCCACAGCTATAAAAATAGAATCAATCCCTGAGAGAGTGAATTTCTAATACCTGTATAGTAGTGGACAAACCAAATATTACAAACCGGGTTGGGTGTTGCACTATAACTGATTGGAATTGGTGCCTGTAAAATCTGGAACCAAAATTGACCCAACCTGATACCAACCTGGTCAGACCTAGTTTATTTGAGACCATTTATATCTCAAACTTTCAAGTTGACAAGTCACTTTAGACAAAAAGGGAAGATTTGCTCTAACTTGGGGGTGCAAAAGGCATTCAGATAATGGACCTAATGAAGTGGTCAAATAATGAGTCCATGGTGACTGCTAAATAAGATTCAATCCGAAGACTTTTAAGATGCCAGAACTTGAGCTGCAAGGTTTCGATGCTGGAATGCCATCAACTGCAAGTAGCCTTCTGGATAAGAAAAATACTTTGAAGCTATCTGCCTAAAATGCTTCAAACTAACATCTGGTCATATTTCAAATGAAAACACTATTAGAACCTTCTAGTTTCTTATTCATTTAATGCAACTGACTACTTACATGGATGCTTATGCTGTCAAGATTTCTTTTAGCTACTGCTCCAATGTCCTTTCCAGATGTGACCCATGATCCGTGACCCGTATCTGTGATCTGTATGTCTACATTTTTTGTTACAACTATGTGGTTCCAACTTAACAGTTCATCTCTGCAATTTTTCTGGTCCTTACAGAAAATCCAAAGAGGCAAATTACATTTTTGTGCTTGCATACTCCTAACTCTGTTCTGATGGTTTTCACTTCACTACACTTTTCTACTTTTCCCAGAAGAAGTATGCTTCCTCAAGCAGTACGCTGCCATAATGTGCAATAAGTAGCATCCATATTCAACGATATACTCTTGTTTTTCCATCATCTTTTCTTTCTTTTTACATTGCCTCGCACTATGATCGGGATTACAGTTCCTTGTACATTTTAATTTTTTTTACCCTTTTCCTTATTAAAAGGAGGGTCACGCGTCGGAGAGAACATAAAATACTAAAATAGGATAACTGCTTCTTCTTCCAATGGTTCACTAGTTCTAACTTGATTTGAGGATAGAGCAGAAATATTGCTGTTGTTGTGGCAGGGAGCTAGCACTCTTTTCCATTTGTTAACCATTATCAAGACAATTCCTTAGCACACCGGCATTTGTATCTGAAGGATATTCAATTATGCCCGAAAAGAATAAATAATCCTCAAACTTGGATTTGAACAATTACTCTATTATTGCCGGAAAAATTTGAGAAGGCATGCAGATTGTCATTGCTGATATGATGTGAACATACATATGCCTGCTTACTAAGGCCTCATGCCACAAAGATGCCTGAAAATTTATAATATGGTTTACAATAAACTCTTAAAATCGAGAAAATAATTGTTTTTCACTCATTATCACTTTTAAATGAATAAAAAAATTCGACGACAGCCCTAAATCAACAACTAACGGGTCCAACTCTGATGGCTGCAAAATAAATTTGTTCATTATTTTCTATGGAATTACTTATAAGTATTTCAAATTTGTTCACTTGCAATATGAGCAATGTTTAGTTTATGACAAGATGATTTTTTATTCATGATTGTATACTACCGGTAGTGAAAAACTATTTTATTATCAGGGTTTCCGTGGATCCTGTGATTTTGCCCAGGCAGGTACAGAATCACTTGCAAGCCATGCAATTTCTTCTGGAGTAGAAATTCTAAAAATAAAATAGGTCAAAATACATTATTTAATTTAAGCACCATGATACTTTTAAAGTGACACTATAGAATAAAAATTTAAGCTTAAATTTGCACAAAAAAAGGGACAAAACCATTTTGTGAGAATGTACC
The DNA here is from genome assembly GCA_032358265.1 of Vaucheria bursata. Lineage (NCBI taxonomy): Eukaryota > Xanthophyceae > Vaucheriales > Vaucheriaceae > Vaucheria > Vaucheria bursata. Next base: position 4,850 of record JAULBW010019871.1, on the reverse strand, counting down.
TTATTTGACAAGGAAGAATAGTAATAAAATAAATATTAAACTCCGAAAAAACTTTCCCTAAGTTAAATATACGGTCAGACGTTATGCCTAAGAAGGAATGCAATGCCTCAGATTAAAAAAACAGCAATATGGAGGTAATGTTACATAATAATATACAACATTCGAATATATTGCACAGCACATCTACTATATTCGGAGGACAAAAGTAGCAAGCAAATCATATTTTGAAAAATGTCATGCTAACTCCAAAAAATATGTGACAACTAATGCTTTTCATAATCATACATTTATGTATTGACATATGAATAAAATTAAGTGGTACACCATTGGGAATACCTCCAAATAAAGCAAGTAAAGAAAAAACGATATATTCCTTTTGCACTCCTTATTCGAAGTATTCAAATAACTGCGTATATGAAATATCTAAAAATCTTTTGCCCAATCAGTAAGAACAGGAATGAACATGTTATCTATTATCATTCCAAAATAAGTATATTTTTTAGAGATTGCATTAAATGATTTAAGGGTTTTTTACAATAGAAGAGTGAAAATATATATGCATCTATATATATATATTTTGTTTAATCTCCAAAAATCACTGGAATGTGCAGCCAGGGATTTTGCACTTAAATATGAATTCACATAGATTTTTGTTCCATTTTATCAAAATAGCATTAGAAACTGATTACTACTAAAATGAACTAACCTGCCAAGTATAGCATTTCGATGAGGAAACCGGCCAAACTGGGCCACAACATCCATATGGCTCTTAAAAAAAGGTACAATTTCGCTTAGACTTGGGTTTTTTTGTACAGTCTCATAACCTCTCCTTTGATTATCAATGCTTTCACTATGCAGTAGAGGCATTAACACAAAGCTCAACTCGTGAGATGATATCTCCTAAGTATGCAGAAATATGTTATAGACAATAGAAGACAAATGGAATAAAAAATTATTTACATTATGCAGCGTATTGTTTCAATAGAAAGGAGTTAAATACAAATAAGAAATCATTGTAGATGTGTTAAATAACATTATATGTAATAAAACAGCAAGTTTATTTCAAGGAATCTGGAGAGTATATATATATGTACATGTATCAAAAGAAATTATCACGAAAAACATATGCCTATAAAATTGTAATGAAAAAAATAAAAACATATTTCAAGTAATGTGGTGATTATGGTCGGTACTGAATTTAAAGAGCAAAGATTTTGAAAAGATGACTGAGATAGTTTAAATTATACTGAGTAAACTATATCTCCCCAATGACTAGAAGAATTCAAAATCGAGCTGCTTTGTTTTAAACATGAGACTCAGGTAAGAATCGCTACCATTAATTACCACTCCCCTGGGGAATATTAGGAAAGTCCGAAGAATGCAAAATTTTGCTGATTTACCACAAAAGTAGGGTTAACAAAGGGTTATCACTTCACCTATAAAATATCTAAAATAAAATTTTTCTAACAGTTAAGGAAATACAGGATAGTAGTGTTGGGGTAATCTAAGGAACATATGGGGTACCTAAATTGTGTCCCAAGTTGGTTGGGTTTGATATTTAGTGGCAATACCTTATGGAAGCTATGATTATGATCCCTTTAGCATAATATAATAAAATGGTATTGAATTTGTTTTACGTAAAAAAGTTGCAATAATTCCTGCCTTACACGACCAATAAATGTAAATATATAGAGTATAAATTCTGCCAAATTTCTTTAGATTAAAGTGCTTTGAAACAGATAAATAGGTTAAACTTACTGCGTCAAGGCCAGAATCTAGCACATAATTTGTTATTTCTGCAGCAAGATCATCATGGTCAAATGCTTTTATGCTACCACGATAAACAGTTCGGGGGAACTGATCAAGCAACAAAATTCGAGAAACAGATCCGTGTGCTCCTTCCCACTTCGGTCCTCCCTGTACTGCAATGTTCACATACATATACATATTTATGGCCTGCTTAGATGAGAAAATCCAAGAATTTAAACAAAGCCACATAGAATATGGATTTCTTAGATATAATTAAATGATTAAAATATTGAAGGAATTTTTTTGTATAAACATTTTACATGAATACCTATTTATATTGAATTCAGTTTTACATTGAAACTCCTTGACTTGATTTTTGGGTCAGATTAAAAATCGAATTTAATTAAAATTTTCAATAGATTTAGAATTCAGGAAATTTTTAGTGCAACTTGGTATTATGCTGACTGAACTGACCTGCTTCATTTATCAAATCCTTTGAAGCAATCTGGACTGCAGTAAATTCAGAATCTGAATCTCCTCCGAACCACAACTAAGCAAATAATGGCATAGATAAAGCATAACAATATTTAAATTGAAGATACAAAAATATCAACAAAGTGATAAAGATATTTCATCTCGAATATTTGAAAATTTTCTATCTCTACTCTGAATTTCAATAATGAATGAAAAGAGCTGCTAATTTGGGTACCTTTTAATGAAAGGAATAATTTTTGATGTCCTTTTCAATAACTCTGATTTTCTATGTGGAACATGGTTCCGGGGACCACATAAGCATCCCAATTATTAAATTTAGAATCATTGAAGTTTGAAGAGTTGCAGTTACAATTGTAAGAAAGATTACTAGGAGAAAAATTTCAAATGATTCATATTTCTATGTACATATTAGAATAGATGCATAATATTGATATGCTCGAAAAAAAACCTTCAAAAGATTTTCATCTTGTACAAATTCAACGTCATTGGATGCATTGAAACAATTTAAAATAAGAATATCAACAATACCAGTTTTTGACAACATTCGAGAAATCGAAGCAGAACAGAGTTAATTTACAAGAATATAGAATTGGCATGTGTAAGACATGTCAAAAGCAATGATTACGGACATGAATAAAACCAACCTTTTGTCTTTTCCTGAGTTCAGTAGGGTCCGCCAAGTCCGCAATATTTCCAAACCAGAACTGTCGAACATCCTGCTAGCCACAATTAATTTTAGAAATGATAAAAATTAGTTTCATAACATATCATGCAAAGGTACCTCTGGTGAAGTTAGTTTCTGAATTGAGTGAGGAGAATCGGGGGTGACATCATGCGCACTCATCTTTCTCAAAGCTGAATATAGACTAAACCTCAGTGGATCTCGTAGAACAGTGCGATTAGAGAATGCTGAGATATGTTCGGTTCTCTTAACAACGACGGAAATTGGTAAAATATGTTTGGTAAATCGAGCAATATTCACGATACTGAAGACATTTAATAATCGATTATGTGATAGCAGCATTTTGCTGAACTTCACGGAAATTAATAATCTGATTAATCTACTTTATTCGTTTTAAACTTCAGTATACTCGTGCTCGGCTGATTTAAGTTAGGTTTAAAGAAAATTCATAAATTTGATCGATTTCATCAAGTGAGCAAGGGAATGTACATGATATTCTTTGGCTGTCATCCAGTATAGTGATTTACGTACTAATAAATTCACTTCTGCTTTTTTTCCCTCAATTAGGCATTGGTGCTTAGGTTTCTTAGAGTAGCTATGTATCAGCAGAAAACACAACAGAAGTGATATCTGCCAAATGTTATTGCTAGCTATTTTACAGTTAGGAAGATGTTCCAGTTGCCAAGCATGGAAGAGGGCTTAAACTAAATATCATCATGACACCATTCAAGTGACCATTTGGGAAAAACTAAAAAATTACCCAGAAGCAATGATGGAAATATCCCCATATTTCTTGATTTTATTTTGGTATTCTTGGTAGCATCATTCATGCCAATGCTCTTAAATTATATGAAGAAAAATGAAGATCAGATAAAACTAGGATGTAACCAGTGACTTTCAATATTCACAATTGCCAGTAATAGGAATTAACTCCCTTAGGGTTAGTTCTATTTTTGTAGCTGGAGTAAATTCTTATTTAAGTATTTGAGACGTTCCAAGTAAATTGGCTGCATGGATGTCAGTAGGGTTATATTTTTTCTGTTGATCAAGTTATCTCACTTCTATAAGCACAAATAGTACATGATAAAAATAAACATTCCTGTCATATTTTTTGTGTTTCATTGTGTATTGTGTTTCTAACAGCCAGATGTAATGCATGCCATGTTTAAGTCATATATGGTATTTATGTAAAGACCTCAATTGAAAAGTCAATATACTGAATTAGACCCTAAATCATTGAATAGGACAAAAAACTAGGTAATCATTACCATCTGGTGTCTTGATATCACTGATCAGTTTCTTGCTGTTCATGGTCAGTTAAATAAACTATCTGCCTTGCTGTTTACTTGCCAACTGGAGAAATTCAACATGCACCTTATTTTGGCACTGATATGCAAGTGTCAATTACTTTCCTCTTGCTCTTTCTTATTAACTTCCAATATTTTTGGTAAGGTGCAAGGATAGTTTAATCTAGCCGTATAAACACTGGATAAGCATTATTTACCAAGAATGAATGTAATAAAAGTGAACTAACTTAGGAGCATTAAACCAAAAATGAGTATGTTTCATCCAATCATATTTATACTTGCACTAATCACAAACTTGCAAACTGTTCTAAACTGGCAACAGAAAAGTTATTAAAGTTAAGAACAGGTGGAAAAAGACTGGATTATTGTTAGGATATCTGCCCTGTCCCCAGATAGTACAACCCCTACAGCCCCCCACCTCCTAGGAGTTGATGGTTCAACAGTACAAATATCGATTGATAGCAATAAGGTACTGGGTTCAAATCCCAATGCTTCCAAATATTGTCATACTGTTAGGAATTAACCGGTTAACGGTTAATTCTATAACTATGTTAGCTGCGTCATTGTTTCTGTTCTCAGTTTAAGAATTCTGACTGCTGACATCATGTTCTCACTTT